>VUQJ01019529.1:1855-15460 GCA_015108635.1 Andinoacara biseriatus | reverse complement strand
CCCATCAAATACACTCTCAAGGTTTTCTTATTGCACAAACAACCTTTTAATTTGCAAGTTCATCATTTAATTCTTTTTTTCTTCCCAGAAATACACAGCAAAGAGTGAAAATTATAATTTTTGCTTGTTATGCTCAAACATAAAAAACCCCGACACATCAGTAAATGAAATAAAACACATGCAGTAATACATTGTCAGACAAGCTGTAACTACATTACCATCACCAGCATTTGACTTTCGAGTGATTTTGTTGTACTTCATTACTCTGACACTAGTCAGTCCAACACCAAACTAAGACTTGCTCCTTGTAGTATGACAAACAATCTTTTTGGTCTTTCCAGCCTTTTATGTTTGCCAGCGTCTTTCTAAGACTCTGCCTCGACTAACACTCCCTCACCTTCCTCCACCTCACAGCTCTTTGATGCACTTTCCTCCTCAATGGCTCCCTCCATCTCTGTACCTTTTACTGCTTTGTCCTCTTGACTGCTCATCGTCTGATTCTCAGCAGCCTCTTCCTCAGCAGCCTCTTCCTCACCCTTCTCTGGTGATACCTCTTCTGGTGCATCGTCTCCTTTCTCCTTCTCTTCTCCCTCATTACCAGCCTTCTCTTTCTCCTCCTTCTCTTTGTCCTTCCTCTCTTTCTCTATTTTGGAGAGGCTGTGGCACAAGGACTGGACATACGTGAACACACACATTGGGTCTGGGTTGTTACGCATCATGAGCATGTCATTCACTTCCAGCAGAGGGCAGCAGTCTGCCAGGGACCTGACAGGTATGTACAGAGAGGGGGAGGGAGGATTAAACAGAAGCAGTACTGGTTCCTATTGATACACTGAAAAAGAGATTTCTAACCTCTTTTTGATTTTATGGTGTGGCAATGTAAATGAAATTTACTCAAAGGCATCATGGAGACGAGTAAAGCCCCTGCTGGGTTGCAATCAGCAATCACAACTTTTTAAAATGTTTGTAAGTGTGTCATTATTATTATTTTTTTTTAGAGCTTTCTTCCTGTGTGCTGATGCAAAACTGAGCCAAGGAGAGAAATGGAGGAGAAAAAATTAAGAAATCCATACTCTGCAGTTTTGAAGGCCAGAGTGAAGTTTTTCTCCCTCTCCTCTCGATTCAGGGAGCTGTAGTCAAAAGCGTCTGGAAAGAAACGATGAATCAGAGCGCAGAACGCCATCCCATCGCACCAGGATGATGAGAAGTTTTCTATGTTGATGCCCTAAAAAGATCAAGAAACAGACACAGGGAAATCACATCTTAACTTACCTCTTCTTTTATCTCTGGAGCTAGACAACATAACTGGAAGCTGTGTGGATCCGTCGCATTAGATTTAGAGATTTGATGTTGAGCTCACCTCATAGTTTCGGGTCTTGTTGCGACACCACTGAAGGATCTTCTGTTTGATTGAAGCTCCTGTAGCCGCAGCAGCAGATGACTTTTGGATCCTGAAGTTACGAGATATTGGTGTCCTAGAAATGTTGCAACACAGTTTCTGATTTAACCACCAGTGGAACATAGTTTGCTATCACCCTCTAATTTGAGGTACTAAGCATCATGTAGTTACTCACTCTGGTGCACCCTGCTGAAATTTGGCGATAATGTCGTTTTTAGCAGATGCTCTTATAGAGCGTGCAGAGGGTCTCGGTCGGGAGAGAGAAGAGGAGGGGGGAACACTCTTTCTTTTGGGCTTTGCTTGCTTTTCTGCTTCCTTCATCCTTCCTTTGTCCTTTTGCTCTGCATCTACCTCCTTGACTTGTTTTTTCTTCTCTGCCTCTTTTTCATTCACATCTTTACCGTCTTCCTTTTTCTCACATTGGCTTCTCTCTTTGTCCTTCATGTCCCCTCCATCTCTTCCAGTCTCACCACTCTGGATTTTTTCTACTTGCTCCCCTTTCTTGTTTTCTTCTGCCTCTTCCGCTTTATCTTTTCCTCCACTTTCAGAATCCTTCACCTCAGCACCAGTAGATGGTTTGTCTTTATCTCGTGCAGCCTCTTCAGTATCACCTTCACCAGACTGTGGCACAGTCTGAGATTGCTTTGTGTCTTCTGCTATCACCTTTTCTCTCTCTTCTGATACTGTATCTTCCTCAGCCTCCATTACCTCCTGACCTTCTGCTCCTTCCCCTGGATCTTTATTCTCCACCACCTCTGGCTCACTGGGCTGCACAAAAATGAAAATGTGTTTGATTATTGGCACTCTTTTTCTAGCCTGCAGATCTGTTGGCAAACATTTGGAATAAATGTTTATGAAATGAACTCCAATGCTTCTATATTCTAGCCTCATATCAACACATCAAGACAAGGTGAAGTTTATTCAGTGTAAGTATTGACAAGTTACACAGTAACTTTCTTTGTCAGTCGCCATGTAACATCTGTCAGGGTTTGGTTTCAGCTCAAAGAAATTAGCCAACAGGAAACCCAAACTGGATATTTGTGTGAGTTTACCAGATGCTGTGTTAATGGTGCCTCTCACTTCAATCTTCAAACATTAACATAGTGGTTTACAGAAGCAATAGAGCACCAGTTTGATCCATCAGGACAAGACACAAATCTCTTTATGGATGTGTCAGGGAGCAGCTCCGTCACAATCGTTTGACTGTGTGAGCATCACGTGTTTTCTCTTCAGTATGACTCAGAGCAGAGTCTTCCTCTTTTCTTTCAGTGATTGATATGACGGCCATCTTCTGCTTTTCAGCCTTGTAAAGAGGAGTTTTTCTGTTTGAGTCCCTGCATTATTTTAGCATATCAGTGACCAAACAGAGATACTGACTCAATGGTGCATGACAAATATGGTAAAGAACATAGACTGTTCTGCTCCAGCTTCACAATTTAAATTTATTTTAAATTGCCTTTGAATGGTAATATTATGAAACATGTTGTCCCCAAAAAATGCCTGTTGTATTTTTTATTAACTTTCACAGCTGTAGTTGATTTTTTATTTTATTTTTTTACTGTCATCTTCATTGTTTTAGGTGTAATACAAATCAACAGTTCATTTTCTTGATTCTGGATTTTTTTAGATATATATATATAGATATAGATATAGATATATATATAGATATAGATATATATATAGATATAGATATAGATATAGATATATAGATATAGATATAGATATATATATAGATATAGATATAGATATATATAGATATAGATATATATATATATAGATATACACACATTGTGTGTGTGTGTCTTTTTTCCAGTGGTAAAAGATGCAGGATGTTTTGCCCAGAAACTAATGTATGTTAAAAGGTAAACAAGGCCAGGCCAGAATTAAGGCCTGTTTATTTAAGAGGAATATATACTGATATCTGGCTTGATTGTATGTTTGAGAATTCCTCACAAGAACATTTTTATCACCTTTTTATTTTCAATAAACCACTTTCCAAAACAGTATTAGGCTGTGCAGCAGCTCTGACTAGAGTGATTTTTCTGCTCTTTGTAAAAACAGTGGGAAATGGTTGCAATCTCGCATGTAATTTTAAAGAACTAGCCTCCCCCCCATAAATGCTTTCCTGAATGACTGTTCTGGTATTACATACAAGGACCAGCAATCCTATTAAAATGTCTGCAGGATGTAGTTCAGGGCCATGTAGCAGCATGAAGATTTTTATTTATTTATTTTTTGGTGAGAAGAGACTATGACACTCACAGTGATGGAGTCACAAGCTGAATGTGTTCTAGCAGACCCTGGAGGGCCAACGACTGAGTGGGCCCTGCACCCTCCTGCAACTGGCTGATTGCATTATTGCTCATTGTCGCTGACTGAGTTATGTAACACCTTATTTTATTAAATCGAAGCCATGCTAAATTGCCTCGATTTTTGACTGCAGTGCCTTTTGAGACCAGCTCGGCTTGGCTAAAAGTAGTGAGATTGACCCTGACATTTATTGACCAGAAAATGGTCAGAGGATGAGTTTCTTGGTTAACATGCTGAGCAGAACAAATTGAGATGGAGATATATGCAGGCCTCCTTATCAGTAGTCTCTGTATTGTTTTGCTGTATAACTGCAGTAGTCACATTATCACATACACTGGGTAAATTTCATGTTTTGTGTTTCTAGTGTTTCTTCTCTTTGGTAAGAGCCTTGATTAATTAGCCTTGATTACTCTTTTACCTAGCTAGTAACCATGACTATGAGTTACTCAAGGTTAAACATCACAATAGATGAAATTAGCCCTTAAGTTACCGTCTCTTTGTTGTACTTAAAAGCCTTTTACTTTGCCACTGGCCAAATAGAAGTGGCGGTGGACGGCACCTATTGTCAGCTTGCTGCAGCAGCAGCAACATGAATTCAGAGTGCCTCTCAAAAGACCACCTGGTTAAACTAATGCTATTGATTTTCAGCCCTTTTTTCATTAGTAATCCCAGGGGCCAAGAGGCCGAAAATTGCTTTGGTTACTTGAGAGAAAGTAAAGAGACCAGGCAAAGCCATGTGGGAATGGTTGATTAGATACTGGCAGATAGTAGTGCTTGTGTGGGCATGATAACACATCCTGCCACATAAACAGTTCTTTTTCTTAAATCAGTGGCTGACCTTCATTCCCTCTGCTTTCCTCTGCTTTTTTGTGGCTCTCTGGGGTTTACTCCCACTTGTCTACTGCTATACAGGAAATACTAGAATTAATGAATTCGGCTCTCAGCAAAACACACTAATTGCATGTTGACATTTTTTTTTTCTTTCAGAAAATGTATTTGAAAGGATTGGAACAAAATGATTGGCTTCCAGGCTCCTCTGTTGTGTCTGTCATGCTACGTTTTCTAGGATTTTCAAAGTTTTCCATCCGGCTAATGTCACTCTTTATTTCTCTTACAGTTACAGAGAAGGAGGTACAGCAGTGGTAAGTGTTTGCATTCATTTTTAATGATTTATTTCTTTGCTGATGGGGGGGCAGTTAAATATTAGCAATTAGCAATGTCTTTGTTGACAAAGCTGGCACATCTGAATAAGCACAGTTTAAGTAAAATCTTACTACAGCAGACTTGGTAGGATTTCTGTATCATTTTTACAGATTGGCGAGCACAAAATTATGACTCCACATATCTCTTTGTGAACTGCTCAGCTTATTAATAGCACGATTGTTTTGGAGAATGCCTTTAATGGCGATAACATAAAAATAAGAACATTTCTCTCGTCAGCCATGTTTTTAATTTGCAAAGACATTTGCCTAAGATGCACTCCTGATATTCTCCATCCAGAAGAGACTCTCGATCTCTCTGAGCCTTTGTGTGAGGGGCACAGGCAGTAATATACAGCATACATAAACAGACAAAAACATACAGAGAGGCTATCTTGTTGTTCTTATTGAGACCAGAATTCACTTAATTAGAGTTGATGTTGGCTATAGTCATTGCCACAAGTCTTTTGCACATAAAGTAAAAGTTGTGCATCACCATCAATTAAACATGGTGACTTTGACCGACTGAGGTCAGCACTGTTACATATCCCGTGTCTGAAAAGGGTCAGAGAGTCTTACCTTGACTCACTTGGGAAAGCCGTTTTGATATAGACTTTCCTAGGATTCGGTTTCTTGAGTCAGCAAACAGTGTAGCTGCATTTGGTTTGGTAGTCAATTTGGAGCCATCTCCCTCACACTTCCCTGAAGACAGATGAGTTCTGAAAATAGAATGACTTTGAAGCCTAACTGAGACAGAGTGACTTTGAAGGCTGATAATACTGATACAAACATTTCCATGATGCATTTCTCCACAACCTTTTTGCTCTGTTTGCAAAAGGGATGTCTGATAACAGAGGCATAGCAGGGGCGCAAGATCCCACTTTCAGGCAGTCATGACTGCTTGGCCACAGAACCTCCACAAGGTTGCTCATTAGTAATCCTTCCCATCAGATTTTGTACCTATTAGTCATTGTGACCCATGCCAGGATCAGCTTGCAGAGGTCTAGACTTTGTCTGATCCCACTCTGTGTTAACAGTGTTAAAACGTAAACTAAATATGAAACAAATTCATAAAACAAAGACACTTAAAGCCAGGATATGGCATGGAAGTGGGCCCAGAGCAATTTGTTTTTATTGCTAGTGTGAATTTATGCATCTTTTTGTTTAGGGACAGTTTGACAGCTTCTGAAACGTGGACAAGAAACAAGGCTTTTTTCATTAACATAGATGATTCAAGCATGAGCATAGTCATCTCTTTTGTTTGCTGCATGGTGCTATTGGGTTCTGACTTCTTTGAAAATCAAAAGTAGACTGTAAACCTGAAGAAAGAGCACCATAATAAAGGCACCACTCTTCTGTGTTCACATTTTAGTTCTCCTCCTTTTGCATTTCATGACCTAATGCACATGTATGAAAAGAGCTTTGCCTTTAGAGCTTGCTGCTCTCCATGTTTCCTGTTTGCAGGGGAAAGGAGCCAGGCACATTTGCAGCCACACAGCAGTAGTACAGCAGCATTAGATATCACTGGACATTGGCAGGTCCAGAGCCCTCGAGCTGGCCTGTCTCTGGGGCTGCCTCAACGCACTGGGGCGGAAAACCCCCTCACTCCCCTTTAAACCTCCACCCCGCCGGCTATGCAGCCGGCTAGCTCACCATCACTCTCACTGTCTTTCACAGGAAAGTTTGCACGAGCCCTCACTTGAAGATCAGTAGCAATCAACACGGCTGAGTGTGAGGGATGAGAGGGAATTTTACCAGGGGGAATGCCAGATGGCGTGTAATTAGAGCACAGGCACAGACACAGAAGAATTAGCAGGGTTAGATAAATGCCTGTGTTGTGCATTAAATTTCTTCTCCTTTCTAATTCTCCTCTAAGGGAACATCATTAGTATGCCTGCGGCCTACCTGAAATCAATAACTAAATGCCATAGCTCAGTGACGTTCCCTGCCAGCAAGCCACCGTGGTAGATGCCAAAGAAAAGAGCCAGTGCCAGAAAATAAATATCTTATCTTCATGCCGGCACCCAAGTGTGGTCTGATCTACAATGTCACGTCCCCACAAGTACAGTGCGTAGTTGCATTATTACACTGCTTCAAGTACAGGGCGAACGTGTATGTGTCTTAGCGCTAGTGTCACCAAGTAGGATCTCTTGTACATGACGTGTTCTTGGCAAATGAAAGTGATTCTTATGATGAGACTGTTGAGCAGCTGACACTGCAAACATGTTTACACATTGGTGCCACACTTACTGTATCCACTGTATCTACAGTGTATGAGTGTATAGTGCTTATGTAAATGCATTATTTGTAGTATGTGTAGCTGTGTTAAGATGTCAATAAATGTGCAAGAAAATTGTGCAAAGAAAACAGATCAAGTTGTCTGAAAAAGTTTTGCTGATTTTTGAATTTGATGCTATCAAAATGTTTAAAAAAAAAAAAAAAAAGTTAAGGGTAGGGTATTGAACCTTGTACTTGCCCATAACGTTTCTTATAAATCAAATTAATGTTACAGCTGTGTGGATGTCTGGTCGATGCACAATTGATTGCATTTGAAATAAATTAATTATTTAAATATTCAGGCATTAAAACTTAAACACCGTGTAGCTGTAATAATAATCATGAGATGAATTACAGTACTGCATTATTAGAGCTTTATTTTACAATATGTATGAAATTGTTTTTTAATAGTTCAAATAGCCTGTTTGCATTAACTATTTAAAGGTCAGCTGCGCTGGTTTTGCATATAAAATATTTACAGGACTAAGGGAATGCTACTACACACACACACACACACACACACACACACACACACACACACACACACATCTATGAGAGACATGGACTGTATTTGTGTGCCAGGTTTTCTGTCATTTTGATACCCTGAAAATGTTGTAAATGTGCTAAATTACTGGAAAATCTTTTCTGAGACAATAATTCCTTAAGATTTGCAAAAGGAAAAAAAAAAACTCAACCTTGTTCAGGCAGCAGAGGGTTACTCGAGTGATTTAGCATTGAATAAAAAAAGAGTGACTCATCTGAAAGAGAAAAAATTTAAAATGCGTTCAAAATTAAAGCAGCAGAGCCCGGCCTTTTATCCATCTCCCATGATACCACTCAAAATTACCTTCCATTAGACTGCACTTGCATCTTAAATGCTTTCTTCTCTTAAATGCCATACCTCCTGCTTGCAGCCCGCATTTTCTCTTAAATTTTAAGACTCAAGCCCAAGTCATGAAAACCTCAATTACATCATCAGGGTTATTTTTCTAAAAAGTTTCTTTTAAACCACATAAGATGCGTTTTCACAGGCTGAGAAATGCTCCTGATGGATAAACTAAACATTTTGTGTGTAAAATTGGTGGGCTGCGCTTCATTTTGCTATGCATAACTGCTCAAAACACAGACCAACAGAGCGTCTGGACAACGTTATTTTTGCTTATCTCTGAATTCATCTCTGTGAATTCATTTATCCTCTGGTCACTGCGAGGAAAAATAGAAAAAGGAAAAGAAAAAAAAAAACAGCTTTTTGCCACGATTCTCAACACATTCCCAAACTGTGATTTCTGCTATGCAGTGTCTTGTTAGTTATTAGAAAACAGATGTCAGTGTATCTTAATGCGCATATATCAAAATTGGAGTGCTAATTTATTTGTACATGTTTGTGATAAATTCATATTTGCTGATATTTGACCCACCTGATCTGATATTATTAATAAAAAGAGCAAACTAGATATGATGTTTACTGAATTAAAAATATTTATTTAAGATATGAATTTATTAATTCATATTTTTGAACACTGTGGGTGTACCTGTGATATAGTCTTGAGTGCCTAAAAGACACAAACTGAGAATCTGAATGGAAATGAACTGCTGTACCCTAATGCTCTGCACTTGAACATGTACACTGTATGTACAGTATGATGCTGCACATCAGTGTCTTGAGTCTTTTGCCTGTCAGGCATTAAAAATGACAAAAGAATTCAGGTGAAATACGTCGGCTGTGGATTATGATATGCATTGTGCTTTCAGTTCTTTGAATACCAATTAGGTTATAGCCTGCGTTACAGTTAAGCTAAGCTTTCATTTCTCTTCATGTATCTCCAGATAATTCATATATGAGAATTACATGGTTCTGCTCTCTTCTCGCTTCTCTTCTTGCTGAACTTTTTCCCAGCTGCTCGTCAAAGCATCTTCCCTATTTCTTTGACTATAAGGAGCTGACTTCATTATCTCCCAGGCAGATTAAAAGTAAAGGAGTTTAAAAGGAGTGAGGAGTCAGAGTGTGAGTGTGAGTGGAAAAGATTGGCCCTGGCCTTCATTCTTCATCAGAACGCGCTCTCTCTGGCCTTAATTATAGCCCAGTCTTATTATGAACAGTCTGAACCGAAGCAGAGACGAACGTGCAGTGCTCCCTTGTGTGAACTTGCGTCATTTTTGCTGTTGATTAAGAGGAAAAGCTTTTTGCAATGCTTTTTATAACTAGAGTGTTATTATTTCCCTGTCATGTCCTCCTCCTCCTACTATTCATCTAACATTTATTTCTGTAAAGGCTAGCACTCGCTTCCTTGCTCCCTAACCTGTGCCTGTGTAGATAGACTCTGGATGCAGTGTTTCCTTATGAAGACATACTAGAAAACTGCCTACCTTTTGAGTGATTGCACTTGAAATTGCTTATGAAATGCTTCTATATTTAGGCTAATAGAGATGTTAAGTCCCTCTCCAGATATGGAATTTCCAGGGGCAAGCGGAAGCTCTGACTTATCTATCAGCTACGCATATTATCAAAAGAGGAGCAGAGAGTAATTTGATTAGAGTTAACCACCCTGGGCTTGCTATTGGATTAAGGCGATCGTCTTATCTGTGAATGAGACAAATAGCTTTGCACTTTACCTTTTTGATCTCACACAGTCTTTCAGACTGAATCAGTAATGCCTATTGTAAGAAAGAGGAGGTGACTTCAGTCTACCACTGCTGGCCATCCTTGTCTCCATTATGAATTCTCATTTTCAGTAAATAAGGATGTATTACTTTTTAAATGATCTCACAGTGCACTTTTTTTTTTCTTTTTAGGTACAAAGGCTTCATCAAGGATTGCCCAAGTGGGCAGTTGGATGCTGTGGGCTTTCAGAAGATCTATAAGCAGTTTTTTCCTTTCGGAGATCCCACAAAGTTTGCCTCCTTTGTCTTCAATGTGTTTGATGAAAATAAGGTTTGTAGATAAATTCATGTTTTTTAGTAGCCTATTAGTGAGTAGGAAAAATATTAAAAAACCCCACATTACTTCAGAAGAAATGAATAGTCTTGGGGCTGGCATTGCTGCTAGATGAAGAGTCTTAGGGAAGAGCTAATCTGTAGGTTTGTATTCAGATCATGTCAGTTTGTGAGAACAGCATCTCTTTTCTGGTGAACATCTAGGGACTGCTGAACAGAATAAAAGAGGAGCATTGTATGGAAATCTTTCATTTTAATTATTATTCCAGGACCCTTCTTGTTGCTTTCTTTCCCCTTTAGAGCTCCAGGCGCTCAGATTTGTATACATGCAGTTTTTTTTGTTCAGGCTCCTTTTGAATGAGAGCAATTTGTTTTGGACATTGTCATGAAAATTCTTGGCCAATGTGTAATTAAGTTATTCCCCAATAGGGACATGTACCATTATATACAGTTGAAAGGTCTGGCAGTGTCCGTGCTGAAAGTGTACTGATTGCTCCAATTATGCATTTTTGGCAACATTAGCTCGAACAGAAATTTGATATATTTTTCACTTTTTCACTCTGCCAAAGAAGTGATGTTTTTGGTAGCAGTTTCATGCATAAGTGCGTGCATGTCATTCTGCCTGTAAATGTGATAGCTGAAAAGGGGTGCAGAGTGGGGTCCATCCATCAAGGTCTTCAAGGTCAGCTAAATGAAGGATTGGTCAAAAATGGACAAAAAGCTTTAGAACTTAGAAACTATGATACTTACAAGTGTGGTTTGTATTGTCAACATATAGAAAGCAGCATATAAAAATTTTAAATGTTACATTTGACCTCTGACCTCTCCAAGGTCAGTAGATGTTTTCACTGATGTTTCTCTTGACAACATATAGGCAAGGCATATATAGAAAGTGATATATGGGGATTCTAAATACTATGTTACTTTGGACCTTTGACCTTTTCTTTAAGGTCAAAAAGGTCAAACTTAAAAAAAAAAGTCTTATCTTTATATCTCCATCATGTGAAGTATATTAATTTTCAGCAGGGCAAATAACTAAAGCCTGCACTTTGCACTTGCTTTTACTGTGCTAAAAACATCTTACAGTTAATTTAAAAAGAACAACAACAACAAAAAAAACTCCCAAAATGAATACATACTAAATACAAAGCTATCCCCTTAAAAGTAAATGCTACCCAGAGAGTGAGCTGCCTTGGTGGAGGTTTGCCCTGTCGGAGTTCTAATTGTTAAACGATATTAACAAAACACTAGATACCCCCCTTTTTGAAACTATTCTTGACCTGAATTTTGTCAGCCTATATTTTCACAGCGCTCAGAAATGAGTACTCTGCAGAGAGCTGCAGACGAGTCCTAGTGTCTGTTGTAACATATAATTTTAACCCAGTTTTGTGCTGGAAAGCAGTTTTTAAAGAATGTGCCGTGTCCTTCATGGGGCGTATGTATGTTTTTGTTTTTTTTTTGTTTTTTTGTTTGTTTTTGAGAGTTGGAGGATTTAGTTTTAACCAGACAAACCTGTAACGAACGCTATTTGTATGAAGTAATCCACCTGATTGTCTCCCTAAACACAATTTCAAAAACCGCGTACAGCTACAAACTGTAGAAGAGCAGCTTGCAGGAAGCTGCTGAGCCTCCGGAGGTGTATTGACTTGAGTTAAGAGGCTTTGTGTCAGGAAGATCACACAACCCCCTCATCTGATGTTTATCTGTGACCTTCATTAGTATTATGGACCCCATAGTTAGAGAGTGCATTGATCTTAACAGTTTTTGTGACTTGTGTAATCCGCGATGCATAACTTTAGGATTTTTTGCCTAGTCAGCTGTCTGGTAGAGATAGCATTAGCTGACCCTAAGGGCCATGAAACACCTGGCTTTTTTTCTTTAAAGTTTATGGTGACTAAACTTATAGTTGGCAGCTGATGTAGCAGAAAGCAGGAAGACAACAGACTCCTTCAGTTGCTTGAGACAGGAAGTCATAATGTGATGGATTGGTTTGAATTAATGGCACCTGAGGAACTGAGAGTTTTAAATTTATGTTTTATAATCATCCAAGTCAGCAGACCTTTTTTTTTTTTTTGCTGCCTAAAGTGTGGCCACAATTTTAAATGTGGAGTTGGTATATCATTGCATCACATTCTAATAAAGCTGAGAGAAAACTAAATTTCAGAGCAGAACAGTTCCTACCTTGTAGGACAGGATGATCACTCATGATGTGATATGATTGGAAAATGTGAGACGTCTTTTCTTCCAGTATGTCGTGGTTGTTGTGTGTTTGTATGCTGTAATTTTTAGACTTTGAGCTGGTAGCATTCTTCTTACTAATGACCAGAGGTGACATATTTCTACCTCGGGAGAGAGCCAGGTGCGAGGCAAAAAATAGCATCTGACTTGGAGCAAACGTCTGGCCCCATTTTCAGAAGAATCCAGCAAGGACATCATGAAAGAACAGGACAGAGTTTGTGAAAGTACAGCTACTGCAAGTGTGAAGTGAGAGGCTCGTCTCTTCATCTCGTCTCTGGGCCATTTCCCTTCACTCTCTTTCTCTCCCCTTGCTCGCTCTGCAGGATGGACGCATCGAGTTCTCGGAGTTCATCCAGGCCCTGTCAGTGACTTCCCGGGGGACTCTAGATGAGAAGCTGCGATGTAAGAAGATGGAATCTCCTCTCTTGTTGTTAACATTTAAATGACAGGATTGAGGACTTCTAAAGAGTTCAGAGAAAACAACAAATAAAACACTTTAAAAAAAAATCAAGCAGCTTAAAGTGTAAAGTGAACTTACCTTTTAAACTTATAACAAAGTGTGATGATAAATATCCCCCTCTTCACCTAAGTGAAGCCCACATATTTTAACATTTTGTCTTTATATAGGGGCTTTCAAATTATATGATCTTGACAATGATGGCTACATAACCCGAGACGAGATGTTGAACATTGTGGATGCCATATATCAGATGGTGGTAAGTTTTTTTTGTTTTGTTTTGTTTTTGTTTTGTTTTTACCCAAACATTAAACATTTAATCCTGAACTGTTTAAATGCAAACAAAGAATGAAGCATAACGATGTTGTTGATATCTTAGGGGAACACTGTGGAGTTGCCAGAGGAAGAAAACACACCAGAGAAGCGTGTGGACCGTATTTTTGCAATGATGGATAAGGTTAGTGTTTGAATATTTTTGAATATTAATGTCTTAAGTGTTATAATAAATGATAATGAACTATCTGAAGAATTCATTCTACAGCAGAACAAACTAAGTGCGACATTGATAATTGGCCATGAATTAAACATTAATAGGGCCTTCGTCTACCTTTGCTGCCACCTTTGGGGCTTTGATATGGACACTGTTAATTTTAGAGCTGTTAGCTGCATTCATCACAGCATCACTAACACTGCCTGCAGTCTATAAACATCATACATGTATATATGACATATATATAAAATGTGTGTGTGTGTGTATTGTCTCCTCCACCTCCTAGCCCTCAGTACTAGTG
>VUQJ01019520.1:23142-34762 GCA_015108635.1 Andinoacara biseriatus | reverse complement strand
ACCAAAACCAGAACTGCAGTCCTACTTCTCTGCAGGAGGTCTCATCTTAACCCCTAACCCCAACTCTGATACTGTAACATCAATATTAGAGAGCTCACATCCCCTGACCCACAGTAACTGCATCTTTATCTCTTTTGTTGTGCTAAAAGCTGAAGACATTGACAGGGGGTTGACCCCACGCGCGCACACACACACACACAAACACACACACACACACACACTCAAAAAGGGGGTGAGGTGGTCATTGGACTCTGTCAGTGGTACACACGTCAAAAGGGACACTACACAGATACCGGGTGCGTGTCATTGTCTTCTAAAATCCCGAGCCGTTTAACAGCGCGGTGACTCATTCTTTCAGTTTAGGTTTACATTTATTTTAGGTTTACGTAGTTTGAAGTGTTTTTGTGTTTGGAGAATTTAAACCTTTACCTTATTTTGCTCGTTACCTCATATGTAAGGCTCTTACGCATTTATTTCTTGATTATTTATGAAAGAAAACATTAATGCACTTTTAGCATTATAATGGTATAGCACCATCAAATTACCACAGAATGCACTAAATAAATTAGTAGGATTTGAAACTTTTAAGATGGTGAAGGAGAGTTGAAATAAAATCCCTTTTATGCTTAGAGCAGTGATTCTTGCCTAGTTTATGACTTCTATCCCTTGAGCACAGTAATGTGCGTCTCGAAGCAGGGTACGCACTTGGCACGAATGATTCAGAAAAACATTTTTCTTCTTTCGGCACTCTTGCTGCCATGAAGCTACAGACTTGGCATCCTGGCTATCTTAAGCCTTCCCACAAAACTGAATTACTTTTATGCTCGACAGTTTCCTCGGCTACCTATGTAAACAAGGTGATTTGTATGTCAGTTCTTCAGTCAGGAGCCCAGAAACGACTTCACGCTCCTTTTCCCCGAAAGCCCATGTAAATATGATCCGTCTATATATGTTTAACCAGAGTCAATACGCTAGCATATATTGCAGTGCATGATTAAATAATGGCATTCAGTCTAGTTCCCTTTCCAGAAGATGAAAGCTTATACTATGAGCACTGAGCTGTAACACTAAAAGAAAATCAACTGAACTGTCACACTGACGCATGTAAACAGACCACAGTGAACTCGTGAAAAACCAATTTGCCCTTCTTTACATATGAATGCTGATCGGAGCAGAACAACTAACTGGGAGAGAAATCTGTGAAATTCATCGTCCTCTCTGGTTGTCTCTCTGGTGCAGTTTTGTTCAGTCTCGACCCGGTTGAGCTGCTGCACAGATCGCGATGGACATCGGCAGCCCGTGCAGTGTCAGTGTGCGGCATGTTTTGTACAGAGGTGGTGAAACAAACCGGCCGATAACCAATGAAGTTTGTTTGTCAGAAGCGGAAACATGTTGCACAAAGGACACAGTGGCTATTTTGTTTAGACCTCTGAGCTGTGCTAGCAAAATAGTTTGACTCCTCATCACCTACACATTGGAATTGCAAGTGAGAGAATTACTTGATTTGTAAAATATTTTTGCTTTCTTAGAGGGGAAAAAAAAAATCCCCATCCTGGCGCTATTAGTTCTTAAGCTCACTAAGTGACGAGGTAGAGCTTGTTTGTGTACAAAAATGAACACCCACTCACTATGTAACAGATGGCTATTGACAGAGTAATGCTCTGTTTCATTCAGATCAGAAATCTCTAAATTGAACATTTTAAACTCAGCTGGAAACGTTCCGCATTGATGTCAAACGTAAACACTCAGCAGGAGACACTCGGCGTCTTACAGCAGGCAGCATTTGAATATTTATGTTAGCAGAGGTTCACAGCATAAATCGGAGAAAAGGAAGCTATAAATGTCTGTTAAATATACTATATATAGACTAATATCCTATCAAGTTCCAGTACATGTTTAAGATGACATTTACTAACCCAAGTAATGGTCATGTGTTGTGACAGAGGTATCTGCTTCTTGGATCAAATCAAGCTTCCGAGTGCTTTTTCCGAGTATTAGATTGAAAATTTTACTTGCAGTCAGGGTATTATCCATTATGCTACACTATCTCATAATTATGAAATCCCATCATAATCTAAGCACCTCTAAATCAAAGCGGGCTGCAACAAACGAATGTATCCTACATTGGGTTAAATATATCAGCTAAATGTTCACACATAGCAGCTGCCTAGAGGATTGCACGCTTGGAGTGACTGGGAGAGCTAATTGATTAGATGGTGTGGATGTTTATGGCATTTATTGATTCAGACAGTAAACACATAATGAGGATTACAGATCACCTTTCGGAAGTCTGCAGCAGTCAGAAGCATATTCAAGCTCACTAGAGCATTAGAAGAGTGAGTCTCGCACTTTGAAGGGAATAACTGCTATCTGGGCAACATGTTAAAGTAACTTTTTTTTTTATTTGGAAATGGCTGGGTTCCCAGCGTTGACTCATGAACTTGTGGCGTTGCTTGTTGCCAGAAAAATACACACGTAAACAGTGACTCTGTTCCAGGAAACCAAGTTCATTTTCTTAAATGTCAACTTTGTTGCCTGATTGGACATTGCAGATTGGCAGGCTGTTTGATGCTGTATAGATGAAATAGTTCATCCAATATCCTCCTTTCTCAGGTGATGAGAGGCACTTTAATCACACCTTTACTAAAAATGCACTTAGTGCAATGGCCAGCAATGAGTAGATTCTAGTTTTGAGTCACATAAGCGGGTGCCTGTGCTTCCTCTGAACAGTGGCGTAATTGGTGAGATTTGCTCTGAATGTTACTTTCCAGTCATAAAAAAGAAATCCTCTTAGTGTATAGGGGGCTGCTGCTGCAGCCCAGCAGTCATTTCAGCTGTGCTGCATAGTCTTGACATATTTTCTCGTTGAAAGTAATGCACCGTCAGTAAAAATGTGGGTTCTGATGGTGTAGAAAATACATTTCTGTAATATAGCAAGAACTCCATTTTCTCTTTTCTGTCTTTTTGTAAAAGGCTGAAGATGCCAGAATTCACACCCCATAAGGCTTTGCACTTACTTTGTCCTAATTTTCTAAAAACATGTAAACATGCATCCTTTAATAAACATGAGTCATTTTTCTTACTTGTGTAAATGTTGTGTTTTCTTTATCTAACAAAAAGTGCTTCACAAAAATACAGAGAATTGATTTTATTTAGAAACGCATTTGCTGTTGTATATACACACACACTTAATTGACACTTATATTTTCTAAAAAATATACATGGACGTATGCACACCTCACCAAGTGATGTATCACAATAGTGTCATCTCACACACAAAGGCAGCAAATAGATTTGTACACAAGCAGGGTCCAATTACTCAAGCACACATTACATTCTGCACATTGATGCAGGATGAATCCCTAAACTGGTTTCAATGTCACAGCCATGTCCTAATATTTAGTGCAGGTAGCATTTAAAGATACTTTGGCCATGAAATGAAGGCGAGAAAAAATTATTACGGAAATATGAAGACCACTTTTCAAAAGAAGGGAATTCCTTAAAAAAAAACACTCAGCATACACAGTAATGACACTTTACTGATATAACTTGCAGCTCAGACCACAGCTCATGAGTCTTTGTAATAGTTGTTGAAGTTGATGCGAAGAAGGAAATCCTCTAAATGAGGCTGATAGCCTCGGTTCACAAGCTTGGTCACCACTGAGAAGAAGAGAGACATTTGATAAATGCTTCAAACTCACTCAACAAGCTGCATCTTCATTCAAACAGCTGAAACATTCCCTGGTCTTACCTTTGAAAAGGAAGTGAGAGTAATACTTGAAGGTGTTGTATGACTGCTGCATAGCAATGAAGCTTGGGTGCACTGCCTCCCCCTGGTGGTTGTCCCAGGGCTGTGCAATTAGCTGGGCCCGAAACTTGAGGATCAGGCTGAAGATGCTGTGGATGATGTTCATGACCGGAGCCGCTTTCTCTGTCAGCAAACCCCTGGGGAGACGAGAGGGGACGAGTGCAAAGTTTGAGACATGATAAGAAACTTTGAAATGACTTTCAGACAGGTTGAAGTTATACAAATAGGAGTGTGATACTGACAACCTCTCCTAATGAGATTAAATCATTTATGGAGTTCAAGAGTTAGCCTCACATCCAGTTGGAATTTTAATTAACTTGTTACGTGCAGGTTTAATTAATTTTATATGAAATTATGGGAGCAGAGCATGCCACTTCAACATGCTTTGCCTCTAGAGAGCCTGAAGAAATGTTGTTAATCTGCTGGATTGGAGCTGTAATCACTCAAAATGCTGATTTTTGCTGTTGTTGAAAATGTATTGAGTTCAGAACCTTTGATCTTGTTTTAAAGTTATTTCTTGTCCTCTTAAAAAAATAAAATCAACTAGTACCTAATTTATGCAAAGTCAACAGAGAAATTACACCACAATAAATACTTAAGTAGCATTTTCCAGTTGCAGTTCCAGTACTCACCTGAAGATGGCTCTGTTGAGGTAGTCTGCATGTGTGCGGTGGATGGCATCCAGGTCGCTGGCTGTGGCCAGTTTAGCTGTGAACTCACTCCAGGACACTTGCAGGATTTGATTAGCGATGTACCCCTGAATCACCTTGACAAAATGCTGCATCTCATGTCTGTACAACTGTAGCTGACGGAACTGCACTGAGCGACCTGCACCTTTCACCAGCGCTGAGGGACACAAACACCATCAGAACAAGTTATGCTCAGAGCCGCAAGGACTGAA
The DNA here is from genome assembly GCA_015108635.1 of Andinoacara biseriatus. NCBI lineage: Eukaryota > Metazoa > Chordata > Actinopteri > Cichliformes > Cichlidae > Andinoacara > Andinoacara biseriatus. The sequence goes on along the minus strand of VUQJ01019520.1, from coordinate 30,053 downwards.
AATACAAACATCTGTTGGTTACAGACCCTGACATGTAAGGATTTGCGGCTGGTATCAAATCAATGCAATAATCAAAACCTCCAGGCTCTCTGTATTCTCTTGGCGTGACAAAAAGCCATTACGGCTGACTTTGGGCTCTTGAAACTTGTAGCACTCTTTTTTTCCCCCGTACTTTTTGACAAAAAGTCAATATATGTGAATCACTAAAGAAAATAACTGATAGTTGAAGCTACATTTATAATACAGGCAGACCTTGGTGCATTCCAGTTTCCTGCATGTGGCAAGTCTATCCTGTTTACAGATGAAAGAAAACACATCGACCCCTCTACTAAGTCATCTACATTTGCCCGAGTCCTAATATTATAGCTGTAATATTAATATTTATTCTTTTTTTTCCCCTATCAGGATGTCCGTTTATGTAGTCTACTCTGGCTTTGGCTGATCAATATTATCTAACCCAGTGACGCACATACATGTTTTACAACAATCCCCCAAGTCTGAGGTGTGTTTTGTATAAATAAAAGATAAATGAATCTCAACATTCCCTTCTTTGAATATTTTATAAACTATTGGAGCACAACGAGGGAGAATCTTAACTCTTCCTTCTCAGAGGTAATGCAGAGTTCAAGCTGGGGCTGAGTCAGCAGCTCCATCTTCTCACCTGTTCTCTTGAGGTGAAACCAGACATCGCGGAGGCTCCACACCATGTGTTTGAGCTGCAGCAGGAACGAAAACAGGCGGTTGTACTTGTTCATGCAGCTGTCTGTGATGATGATATTCAATGGCCAGTCGACCTAGGAGATGCCATGAGAGAAGGAGATGAAACCAATGTAAGAAAGAACAGCGTGTGGCGCTTTGAGTGTGAAGGAACGCTAAGGGAAACGGAGCTGAGAAAAACAGGTAAAGGGAGAGTGATGGATGATGTGAGGGGAGAGGAAAAAGGTGTGAGCACAGAGACGTTGATAGAAGAGGTGAGAGGATCGTGAAGACAGAGCGGTGAGATATAGAGAGTAGAAGTAGAAGAGAAGTCGGGATGAGAAATATGGGGAAACGAAGACGCAAAACACAAAGGAAACAAGCATGAGGAGGGGAAGTAGGTAAGGACGGTTACAGGGCAGAGATTCACCAAAACCAGGAAGAGTCAGCGAGAAATGCTAAATACGCTGGTTCTTCTACAGTGCTTTTCTACTCGAGCACTGAAAGCGCTTTATGCAGCATGTCGCATTCACCCATGCGCACACACATTCATGCAAGCGACTTCTTCCATGCCAAAGTGCTTCCTATCTAACATTCTCACACATTCACAGTCCGATGACTATCAGGAGCAACTTGGGGTTAAGCATTTCACCCAAGGATATTTTGGCATGTACGCTGGAGCAGCCAGGGATCAAACCACCAACCTCCTGATTAGTAGGTGACCTGCTCCACCTCCTGAGCCACAGCCACCCCGGGAGAGAAGGGAGGGAACAAGCGCTGAGGACATTATGTCCAACATTAGTCACTGTGCATGTCACTGAAAAGACACAACTCCAATCGATCTATGAGCTTGAACCATTTAAGTGTGCGATAAGCTCATTTTCCACACCCAAAGCAGTTTGTCAAAACATGACAGGCTGTCGCACTCAAGCTGCCACTCAGGCTGAGACAAGCACACCATGCAAGGGTACTCACTCTGTTATTCACCCCATTAAAACACTCAGCCTCACCTTGTAGCGCAGCTCCAAGCAGTTAAGAGAGTCCGGGGCGTGTGGGTGGAAGGTCTCGGGGAGAAAGCGAAGTGCGAAGGTGAAGTTTCCGGCTAAAGGCGTGTCCCCGTGTAAGCTATACTGCAGCGCCTTGCTGAGTATGGAATTTAGGACTAGCGGGGTTAGGAGCTCGCCCGGTGTCTGGCCACTGCCCAGCTGGATGCAGGGAGAAAAAAAAACAAACATATTTTTAAAACGACAAAATGCCAACCACTGTCATTTGTCAAATCCTAGGAGACATTGTTGTTGAGTTCACAGGATTTTCAGAAAAATTGACCTCTGACCTTGACCTTGAGGTCAAGGTCGCTGAGATTCAAACTCAGCTGAGATTTTTAGTAGATGCAGCTATGGTATGAATTTGAAAATCATAGGTTACATCACTCTGGAGTCATCGTGTTGACAAAGTTGAAAGTTGGCTGCCTGCCTGGCAGGATGACAACAATACTGAGGGGTTAAAAAAAAAAAAAAGCTGATTAACATTCTTTTTTTTTTTTTACTGGAAAGGAAGTTAATTAGTGAAATTAGAGTTTAGCTGGAAAAATAAAACCTTCTGTCTCATGAGACTGCAGTGGCAGCTATACATGAGCATTTCTGCAGAAAAGCAAGAAGGTGTGAGCAAAGGCTGTGCTTGTTAATTCATGGCAGGAAGTAAGTAGTCTAGAAATATCACAGTGATGCTTTGTGTGCTTCAAAAGCAAAATCAGGGAGGAATCTGCTATAAAATGCTTACAAGGTTAAACATTAAAGCTGCTTCTCGGTGAGCCACAACAGCATCGCCACTGTGATTATCCTTAGGAATGATGAAATATTCAGGTTTCTGCAAACCTTTTCTTTTACTCAGATGTTTGTCTTGCCTTAAAAATAGTTCACAATGCTGCACCTCCACCTTTAAAAAGATTTGTACAACTTTGCGCACAGCAGATGAGCCTCAGTGTTAGTGCTCAAGGTGACTGCAGCGTGGAGAGAAAAGCTCCATTTGTACACAATCATCTTTTCTCATTTAAGTCTATTAAAGAATATCAAACAGTTTGGAAAACTGTGGGTTTTTATACTTCCTCATCATGCAAAAAAATTGATTCCATTTTCATGGAAACAAATGATCACCAAGCACTCTTCTTTTTCATCTTTTAGACTATCCTCATGTATTGATAGCATAAGTCTGGTTTTAAAGGAGATGTGTATATTTTATAATGTATGTGTTTTGTTGGTCAGTGGGGACTGGACAGTTTTTCAGGATTTCTTGTATATTATATATTTGTGCTTTTTTCTTGGTTATGTACATTTATACTTTTCATTTATTTTTGAGTCCACCTGCCCAGAGACTGCAGATCAAAATTAACTAGTGTGTAAATCTAAAGTGCTTTTTTTATTTCCTCAGATGAGATCAATGTTCAAGGTGGTTAGCGCTGCTGCCTCACAGTTTGAATACCATCTGGAAGGCCTGGGTTTGATTCCACCTTGGCCCGGCCTCTCTCTCACTGTGTGGAGTTTGCATGTTCTCCCCGTGTTTGCGTGGGTTTCCCCCGGGTGAATGTGAGTTTGAATGGTTGTCTGTGTTTCTGTGTTGGCCCTGCGACAGGCTGGCGACCTGTCCAGGGTGTACCCTGCCTCTCGCCCTATGTCAGCTGGGATAGGCTCCAGCCCCCACGCGACCCTGAAAAGGTAAAGCGGACGCGAATGGATGGATGGATGGATGGAGATCAATGTTTGTAAATGGTCCTTGAATGAATGAATAATCCACTGAGTCCTGAAAAGAAATCTGGCTCTTTAAAATGCTGCATAAGTAGTTGTACACAGTCACTGAATCCAATACTAATATGCAGCATTTAGAAGCAGTTTTTTTTTTCTTCTTGTGCAATTTAAATGAGCAATGTTATGAGATTATATGTGATAGAACCACATCACACACAGGCTCCAGGGTACTAAATCACGTTTGCAGGAGGACATACGAGCCCTTAGAAACTGACCCTCTTTGTAATGATGCAAGAAACAACTGTTCTCCAACTGTGACGTATACATTTTTAAACTGCAGCTCTTTAGAGTTATAAATGACCGGGGAATTTTCAAGGTTACCCGCGCATGTTTCACAAGTAGACAACATTTAATATATGCAGCATACATAAAACAAATGGCTTTAGGTTTAAAAATCCTTCCCCCCAAATGGAGACCAGGGTACTTGACCTTGCTCCATGATTCTCTTTCCTGTCCTCTCCTACAATGCAACACACCACAGAGAAATAACGGCTACACAAACCCATTTTCAATGTGCGTAGAGACAACATAAAAACATATAACCCAAAAGAGCATCACCTTTTCAAAGAGCAGATCGCTGAGGGATTGCGCAAATTCACCGTCCTCCATCAGCAGAAAGTGGCGCAGCGCCTCAAAGTGTCTCTCCACCCCCAGCTCCACAAAAAAGTAGTCCACCACTGCCTTGTTCACTAAAGATACACTGTGAATGGAAGGTGGGGGAAAGAACGGCCAAGATAAAGAGAGAAAAGTTTTGACATGAGCATCAGTAATGAAAAGGATGCTGACTTGCAAATTTCAGGCAGGTTGTAGAGAGGACAGGCATCAACCCCACTGAGGCTCAGGGAATATAGCAGTGCTGGGTATTTTTCACCCTGTGGATAACTTACTATGTGGCATTACTTTAAATTGTCCCTCAGCAATTCACGTTTATGAAACATTGTGATAGTTGGGAAGGTCTTCTTTTGACTCTTTTGCAAGAAAGAGTCAAAAATAGATTTCTGTCAAAACCCCGCTGCATTGTCTATACATGGTATAAAAAAATATGTTAATAAAAATTATGAGCTATGAATTCCAACACTAAATATTCTGCACCCTTTCTGTGCGCAGTGAAGGATGAGAAAGACTTTTTTTTTCTTTTACACACAAAAGGCTTGACTGCACGGGGTGCAGAAACACTGTAGGTGAAGACTGACAAGTTTGTCTGGCATTCTGATGGAATCTTAAAATGGATGAAAGGTAATAAGAATTTAAATTATTCCTGCACTTCTGAATATCCACTCGACTACAGCTTAAATGGTCTGAATAGAATCTATGAAAACTCACACCTGCATTTCTCATTACATTGTATTTGACTTTAACACTCACATGTTAAGAATGGTATTAAAACACTAAACACACAAACTCTTGTTTCTTTGTGGAGCGTTACTTCAGACACTCACTGTGTGATGAGCGGCGCAGTGACAGAGTGTTTTATCAGGACTGGCAGGGAAACCATCTCGCTGAGTTGGACAGCTGTGGTGTCTGTGGCTCTGTGGAGTGTGGGGTCCACAGGAAGGCCCCAGGGGCCCCGAGTTACCTGCTTTAGCAGCTGACACGTAGGGGACGAAGCTGTGGGAGAGAGATGACAGGCGTGTTGCTGAGGAAATATCACTCTCACAACTGCAGGAAAACTGTGCTGTTCCGCAAAGTGCAAAATAAATAAATAAATAAATAAAAATCTAAATGTCAGACAAAACAAGTCATCTAAATATGTAACCATGGGACTTAGCAAAATATATTTTTAAACATTTAAGATGTCATAAACAAATGATTTAGCAACTTGGTGAGAAAATAATCCTATAAATTATTAATGAATATACGTGTTTGTTGCAGCCACAGAGCTACTAGGGCTACTAGGTTGTAATGCTCTGACTGAAACGAGCCACTTTAGTTCCTCTCCCTTTAAGGATACCCTTTCGAAAAGCCTACTTCCTTTTGCCTTATAAAGTTGGAAAAGCAGGTGGGTGGAGCTCCTGTGTTCCGAACCAAAGCTGTGCACATGAGATGGTCGAGGATATTCCCTCTCTGTGACATCACAAAGGTCCAGGAGCCAAAAGAAAAAAATCTGTCAGTAATTGAGTATTGAGACCTTAGCTTTAGGAAGCACTGGCCATGTTTTGTATGACAGGTTTAATTATAAATAATTAAAAATATATATATTTACATCAGTCCTGATCCTGTCATTTTTTTACCCCAATATCTTTCATAAAACTCCCTAAATTACTGCTCCTAACTTTGCTCAGTGGTGTGGAAGACGCATTTGTCCGAGTAGATTTCCATAACCGATTTCATGGAAACTCTAGAAACAGGGATGAATAATAGAGGCATGACTGAATGTTGAGCACAGAGTGAACAAGACAGCATATTACTCCAGCGAGCCATGAGGCATCCCAACCGAACATAAACCAGACCTTTGTGAAATATTACTGCTTTTTATGCAACCACTTGCTTGCTGATGGAGCAAATATTCATCAGCCTCTGGAATCGCAACACTCCTGAACATGTAAAAATAATTGTTTTAATTTACATCAAGTCCCACAAGCCTGAGCTGCTGCATTTGAACTGATGTTTTAAAAAGATGTGCCCAAGGCCTACTTGGCGTAGGCTGCAGCTATTTTAATTTCTTACAAGAACAGATTAGCCTTAAAGTGCTCCATGTGCTTAGTTTCATCTCATTTCCATCGAAAATAAAACTGCAGCAGTATTAAAAGAATTATTTCTGGTTTCTTGTTTTTGTTAACGACACAAGTTAATGTAAATGCTATTAGAACTCACCATGACGTGTAAATTTTCAGTTCATAACATCCTTTTAATAAAACTAATAGGCATTTTGGAAATCTTATGGTTAACCTTAGAGTTTTAAACATTGACATTTCTTGCTGTTGCACCACCTTGGACACTTGTATTAATTTTTTGTATTAATAGTCTTATTAGTCTATTTTGTAAGCATAAATATAAAGACTAAGATAGTGTGGAGTTTTATAAACCAAAATATAAATGAACTCAAACTGAAAAGGTTTTAGAACAAAAACCTACAAGTCATGAATTGAATAAATTCACTCAGACACAAAAACATTAATGACCCACTTTAACGTCTTTTGTTTGTGCTTGATTTTCAATGTCAAGTACAAACTGCTCAATTTGATATTAACTGATAACTAGACTGCACCTACAGTAAGTTACTTCTTATTCATAACACACAAATGAGATGCCACTGTGGCTAGAAACTATACCCCCCCCACCCAGCCCCCATTTACAAGTGTACAAATTTTTCATGTCTTCGTCATCATTTTGCCCTCAATAAACAACTCCCAAAGGAACCATTCATTTCGAGCCCATCATATTTTCAACTAACCCATTAGGCTGTAGCAGTCC
>VUQJ01019518.1:21535-33494 GCA_015108635.1 Andinoacara biseriatus | reverse complement strand
GGGGGGTGTCATGAAGCTGAGAAGATATTCAAAACCAACCTATGCATTCTTTGAGTTTTGTTTGACACCATTAAATGGACTATTTACTGCTCTTGTTCCCACTTTTTGTGGTTTTGAAAGGTGCGATATTAAACTATGGGAGTTAAATGATGCCAAGTCCTTGGTTGTTACAGTAAATTGATATTTGTTGTAGTGTGTTTGCTACGTTTTGTTTTCTATGGTCCAACATTAATTGGACTTGTACCACAGCAGATTAAAAGTGAGAGGTGTTGATGCTAATGAAGCAAGTGGAACGGCGTGTAATGAGCTTTTTTCCCGGGCTCGTCCAACATTCGTCTAATTTTCAGCTCAAGGCAATTATTTAGTTCAAGAAAGTATAAAAGATGATCTGTTTCTTTGGACCCACGTTAACTTTCTTCAGTGGCATTAACCCGAGCTCGCGCTCTATGTAAAACTCTGTGTGGAGTCAGAGGGCTTGGAATTTCCGTCTCTTTTTCTCAGTCTTTCAGTTTTCCACATTGGCTAATCTCTGCTCTTTCTCCCTCTCCAGCCCTCACCATTACCCTCCCCTCCTCTCCCTCCAGTCGTGTCATCTTGTCCGTACCCCACCTATCTGTTCGGCTACATCTCCAAGATGCTGTAATTTCCTTGGCCCGGCTTGATGTTTATTGTGAGGCTGAAATTGAAAATGGCCTGTAATGGAGCGAGCCTCGCAGCCCCGGGACCAATTCACAATCTAAATGACTTGCTCCTTTTCAATGGCATCGACTGGAGGGCTCTTTGTGCAGCCTCGTACCTAATCAACCTCCGGTGTGACCCCCAGCTCTCGGGGGCCGCTGTTGGATTAATGATAAAATCATTGGTTCAAACAATTATTCGACCTGAAATGGCTGGCCATTTTATTCTGAAAATTAAAGAATGTGAAATTAATTTTTTTTCCTACGCTGTGTTGTAGCAGCGCCACTTATGGCTGAACTCTGCCCTCTAAACTCTTGATTTCAAATGAAAGAGTGCTGTTACTTTATCTAGTTTCTCTCTCTTAGCTTTTTTTCTTTTTTCAAATCCCCTTTTCTGCGTATGTTGTTGCAAATAGCTTCCCAGGTGTCAGAGTAGCAAGGCTTCAGCTATGTGTTTGTCTTTCTGTCCTTCTGCCTGTCTAACTTTCCTTTTATCTGAGCTAACCAATCTGTCTGCCTGAGCCTGCGGTTAATAGCTATTCTCAACACATGACTACATTAGTTGTTTAATCAGGAAAAATAGCAGATAACACTGAACAAAAACACGAGATGAAATGAAATGTCTTGAAATGGAGAGATAATTGGTTTATATTACTGACTGGGACTAACAGCCACAGTGAGGTATATGTAACTATTTTAAATCTTCAGCTTACAGAATAGTTTTACTTTCGGTTGGTGCTTCCTGTACACGACATTAAATCACAGAACAACATATTATAATGCGCTTCATGGTCCAGGATGCTCGGCTTTGTAACTGGTTTTGCAGGCAGGGACAATGGAGCAATCACATATATCAATAAATGATATAAATGCAGTGAAAAAACAACTTTGGGGGCCCTGTGTCAGAGTGCAGGCTGTGGGGGGGGGTGTAATGATGTAGTGTTGTTGCCTTTTGAGGAACTGAAACAATTTCGATTCTATGAATTTCTCTCTAATTCTTTTCTTTCAAAAACAAAACAACAAAACCAAACAAACAAAAAGAGTCTGAAATGAGACGACACTCGCGATATCGTCACTGAAAGAGACGTCACGTGTGAAGTGTGACAGGAGGAACTGGCTCATTTCATTACCTCCAAATGCCTCCAGTGTGAGAGTGAAAGTTTACGGAAGCGTCGCTTTTTGGAAGTGGATGATGTGGGACTGTTTGTAGAGTTTTATATCTGTTTTCCAGGTGTGTCTACCTCTTTCCCAGTGTGTGCCGGGATAGCGAGGCCAAACGGGATGGAAGCGGGATGGATTATAGATCGTCTGCCCGTGTGCAACTAAACTCTGATGAGCCCTGCTGTGCACTTGTGTCCATCAAACACCACTTGATTACTGGCTGTGTATTTATCATCATCATTGTCATCATTATCATTATCATTATCAGTCTGCTCTCCTCTCTTAAGTCTGAGACAATGGCGTCTCCTAAAAGGCTCTTATTGAACTGGAGCTCGCTAGCCTGTGCAGCCTCAGCCCAGTCCTGCACCTCCTCAGCAGTCTGCAATGTGGCTAGGTAATTACCCGAGGATTGATTCCCCTTACAGAGACCATTTCTTCACCTCCTGCAGAATCACTAAGAGGCTTATAATAAGCCCTGCTCACCTCCATAGCTTCCTAGCTAATGTCTCGGTGAGCCAGAGCCTCTATTGACTTGTTGATGGAGATGCTGAAGCTGTGCTAAATGCAGCCGAGCGAGGGGAGGGGACCCTTCACTGTAGAGACTTGATTATTAAAAGGCCACCAAGTTCTGTTTTCATCACACCTAAAATGATACACGCATATGTGTGTGTGTGTGTGTGTGTGTGTGTATGTATGTGTGGAGATGGATAAATCACTAAAATACATCAATGGAAGCTTTTTGGGGACTTAAAACAATCCTAGAGCTTTTTGCTCCAATGCTCAGAATAGATGTTGGTGATTTACTGAGAAATAACTGAGAGATCTGTTTGCGTTTTAAAAGTGACAACAGAAGCCAAAGTTTGGGACTAAAAGGAAGTTTTCTTTTTGAAGTTTAAGGGTATCAGAAGTCAGTCAGGTGACCAGAAAGTTTGGCTTCATTATGTCCCTTTAAACAAAACCGCCTTCATGGCTTTGCTAATTATCATTCTGAGGACGCAGCAATTTGTTACTTCCAATCTGCCAGTCAGCAGCGGGGCATGAAGAGGGCCGCGAGCCAGACAGAACAAAGACTTTCATTCATTCGGTGGAAGCAGGAACCACTGGCACAGGATTTATTCTTCTTTTCTTTTTTTTTTGGTGCGTCAGTGTGTGTATGTGTCCACTAGAGATAAAGCTATCTTCTTGTACATCTTCATCACTCATATCAGTTAGCCACTGAATTCTTGTAGCACCTGTAGCAAAGTGCTGCAACTAATCATTATTTGCTTATTGATTGAGTAATTGTTGGTCTGTCATATTGCTTGTTGATCTGAACAATGATATAACTCTATGGACACAAGTGGATACTCACATTTTTTGCAACCAGATTGCAAGTTGGAACTGGCTGGTTGCAGGTCAGTTGCGTTCCTGATTGGAAAAATCTATTAAAAAACAGGTTTTTTCATTGTGATTACTACTTCACACCATAAGCTGTGTATAAAAGATGGACATTGGCACACCGTGACATCAACTACTGGACTGAGAAGTGCAGTAGTTGGTTTTAAAACAGTGGATGCTGCCATATTAATTATTTGTAGCCAGAACGGATCATATTTAGATGATAAGTTGGGGTTATCTGCAAACAGAGGAGCCCACAGACAGGCTGAGATGGGTGTAGCTACTGCGACATAACTGAAGCAGTTTTGAAGCCTTGAGATTAGCGATTTCACTGCCACCACCTTGGTTTCAGAGAACCGACGTGATGAGGAGGGACGGGGCTGACTGTGAAACTGCACTTGTCAGTCATAAATCATTAGCCAATGAGCACACCACAGATAACAATCATAGTATAATCACAGTTTACAAAATATTTACAGTTCACAAAACTTTTTTAAATTCAGTTTGACCTGAAATGAGTGACTGAGCGCACAAACTCAGCAGGAAAGTGTTTACACAGATCAAGACAACACGTTAACTCAGCGACAGGATTTTTCTATCGCCCTCTGGTGGCCTTCAGATAGAAGCACCCCCGCCCCCCCCCCAAACAAACTCACACACACACACTGCTGGAAATCATTTCTTTGTTTGCTCCTTTCTCTGTAAGCAGAGCAGAAAACACCGTCGCCTGCATTTCTGTACATCTTTTCCAACACCTGAACTGCTGCCATCCACCTAAAAATGAGCACTCATGAATAACACTTTCATTAAATCGATTACTTTTAAATGCCGAAATGCAAATGACGTGCGCATCCATGCAAGCTTTCAAAGTGTTTTCATTGCCGCGTTTGCTTCGGCTGTATTCTGAAAGGTAAACACTTTTTTTTTTTGCCGGCTTGCCCCAATTTTGTGAGCACAGTACAAACTGCTGACTGTCAGTGTGTTTGCGTGTGTGTTGTGATGAATGTGGCCGAGCACAAACACGGTGCCCCTTAGAAATGAGTCTTGTTATCCACAGTTGTACTCTTTATGTGGGAGAGAACTTGAATTTTCATGAGATTTCTTTCTCACTGCTTAAAAGTCTATAACCTCTTGTGGAAGCTTGAAGTGACAAAATTTGGCAAAGAAAGTAGGCAGCTGCAATTACTCATTGAAGTCTCTAACTCTTCAGTGCCCTCCCTGCCTTTTTTCATCTGCTGTTTCTCACCCTTCCCACCTTCCCAACCGGGACAAACATTTCTCTAATGAGGGGGATTGGTTGGGAAAGCTGTGGGGAGTGGAGCATGTATGTGACCTCTGGCATAGCTGGACACTTATTATTGATGCGACCGTGTCCTGTTTGTAAAAAAAAGTGAGAGCGGGTGTTGGAACATGGAGTTGAAATCTTTCTGTAACACTGTAACGTTGTTATGTAACTAACTGGATTCATGAATTCATATTCAATCATTTTTGTGTGTGCGTGTGTTTGAATGCAAGAGTGGTAATTAAGTGTTTCAGGAGGGAGTTGAAACTGGCCGGGAAGTGTGTGCGTTGTGTGTTTGCGTGTGCGTTTGGGGGCACTCAGTTTCTAAGGCGGCTGTGTCTCCCTCTGACTGGAGCACATTGTTCCAGATCAAGGGATGGGAATGGGGCCTTTGGCATCAGGCGAAAGATGAACACACATGCTCTAAAGACACACATACAGTATGAACAAGAGGAGCAGCTCACTGTGACGCTGCCCAGCATCTATTAATAGTGTGTGACAGTTCAGTCAGTACCAGTATTTGGAGAAAACACCGATTTTCTGACTAACTCACTGACAAATTCTGGAGCGTCACTCCTTCCCTTCTACTCCCAGAATTCATGCTTGATGAACTGAAATAAGGTCCAAGAGTCTAAGTAATGCTTTTGTATTTGCAAATGACAGCTTCTGTAAGCCACTTTATTAGATACACATGTTCAATTGCTTGTTAATGCAAATGAGCCAATCATGTGGCAGCACCTCAGTCAATGCAATGGGGAAGAAATTTTAATGGCTTTGAATGTAACATGGTTGTTGGTGCCAGACACGCTGGTGTGGCTATTTCAGAAATTGATGATTTGCTAGAATTTTACTGCTCAGCCATCTTTAGGGTTTACAGAGCATGGTCCAAAATAATAAATAAATAATATCCAGTGAGTGGGCAGAGGTTAGAGGATATTGGCCAGACTGATTCAAAGGAAGGCAACAGTAACTCAAAAATCATCAACAAATCTTCCAGCATCACTGCTGTAGTCTACTGATGGAGGTTGATGTGAAATGTTTCTGTGCAGGTTACTGTGTATAACACTGAAATTTGCAACAAATGGATTATAGTACTGTATATAAAAGATGGACAAAGCCTCTCATTGAGAAACGCAAAGCGCCTTAAACATGCATTCTTTTGAATGGCCAGCAGGAGGCAGCTGCTCTGGTTGCAATAAAAAGTCTCTTTGTACAGAAGGCTGTGGGAACGTTTTCCCACTGCCCTCCTAATTTATTACCTCAGTAAACACTCTCTCGATGAGTTTGTGAATCTCTAATGCTGGTGTCAAGTCTGCTTCGATAGAACGCGCTGTTTGTTCAGTGAGTTATGGTCCAATGTAAAGTAAAATAGATGATAAAGCAGGTTATGATGGGCAAAATGTTTAAGACAGTGCTTTAAAATAGGATTTCACATAATATTAGGTGATGTTATGGTGCCGTTGTCACCGTATTTAGTAGTTCTGCATAGTTTTCTAAGTGCACTATAGTGTTTTTAAGGATATGTATATTGTTTTGATTGCTCTATACAGAGTTTTTAAAATAAATTGCAACTACAAGCGAAGATCCTTCCTGTCTTTACCGTCTAAAATAGCTTTGAGACGGTTATGAGTGAAGTCGGGGTTTCTGTATGTGTGGAGTAGTTTTGGCCACCTACTTACTTCACATGGTGGAGGATTGGTCATCTGTGGGTGGCCTGTAAAGGTCAGCTGGCTTAGCAAGTAACCAGGATGCGTGTGTGTGTGTGTGTGTGTGAGTGAGTGTGTGTGTGTGTGTGTGTGTGTGTGTGTGTGTGTGTGTGAACGTGTTTCTGTATGTGTGTCAGAGCTTGGAACACAGTGCTTTCTTTCTCCTCCTGGAGCTGCAGTGGTTTCTGGGTAAAGCCTGACTCAACTGGGTGTCCCAGACACCACTGAATAGTGCACACACACACACACACACACACACACACACACACACACACACACACACACACACACACTTTCTTCCCTTCCAGTAAACCATCTCTCACAGCTACCACAACCACCACCATGGCAGCGAATTCGGTGTTGCCATGGGAATCCCAGTGTTTTAATGGCAGCCCCTCTGACCTGTGACATCATCAGAGGAACCGTCATTTCATTGGAGCTCCAGTGACCGTGATGCATGATGATGAACAGGGTTGCCATTCACTAGTGTTGGCAGGACTGGATCAGCAACTGTGGGAATGACACACTGAAGTGGAATTACAGGAAATTAAAAAAAAATCCTCATTTTACCACCTGTTAAAAAGAGAATTTTAAAGGTTAATCCACAAAATAATGTAACAGACTTTACTGTTCACTGCTTCGAAATCTGCTTAGGGATCATTGCAGCTGCTAACTAAATCTTATCACTCTGTACCACAGTGATGAGATTTCCTGCAGCCATAAACATCACATTTGTCTCAGATACCCTCTACAGCAGTCAGTAAGGCAAAACTTTGTGTTATGCTTAAACCCAGACACTGTGACTTTCACAGTAAAAAGTATTAGATGTGAAAATTAATATTAAAATCATTAATAAATCATGAAAGTACTTCTGGCATTTTTACGGGTGATAAAGGAAAAGCCAACATTATTGCCATTTTAAAGATTCTACAAGTTTCTGGAACTTTACTGGAGGGGACGGCTGGAGCATCATTCTTCTAAAAGGTTTTCCTTTCATTTGCAGACAGCAGTCAGTGCAGAGACACGCTGTCGTTTCCATCACCTTAGTTTTCATCCTGTTCCCCATCTTTTCCCAAACCCGATCAACATGGCTGAACCTTCTCTCTCTGAGTCTGTTTGTCTGACTCGGCCTGTCTCCTTGGCTGTGTTGATGGCGACAGGAGACACTGGCGTGCTGGCAGGTGCATGCCACTAAATTACCATCCACGCACGCACGCACACACACACACACACACACACACACACACACACACACAAAGCAGGCCTCTCCTGTGCTGAGAAGGCTGCCATTATCATATCAAAGCGTCTCTCAGAGAGACGTGGCAGCGCTTCAATTTAAGCAATTAATGCAGAGAGAGACTCTGACACACACACACACACACACACACGCATGTACACATGCAGGGCTCTCTTGTGGCACTCTGAGACAAACAAAGGTGTTGGGAAGCGAGGATCCATTTTCTCAAGGCCATCATGCTGCCGTTCTCCTTCAGATGTGCCCCCCCGCCAGTCTGCCTTAAAATGAAAGAGTGTTTTTCACACTTTGTTCTGGGTTTCTCCACCTGTAATAGTAAAACATGTTTGCTAAGGTGTGCTTGCTTTTAGTATGTGCTTTGTGTTGAGATAATTTCAGGAATGGATAGATAAAACCTGCACGCTTTGACCTGGAGATGAACAGCAAGTAGGTTTTTGTTTTAAAGTCATTTTTTTGTAGCTTGCACCAAACCTGATTTGTGGGAAATATATAAAGATATGTTTAGTTTAGCGGTCTGAATTGACTGTTAAAAGCCTAAAGGGTTTCAGGATGGGATGTTATGACAGGCCAGCAGTGTGCAGGGGCTTAAATGGGGGGGGAAAAAACACTTGTAGCAATGGTGTGTCCAAAATAATGAAATCCAGAGTCTGTAACTGAAATATATATAACTCAATTCATTTATTTCTGTTGATAAATAGTAGAATTACTTGCAGAATTCAAATGTAGTAATTACTTTGTGCATCAGGGGAGCAAGCATTAATTACACCGGCTGAAAGAAATGCAAGAGTAGGAAAGAATCTGTTTACAAGATATTTACAACATAGAGCATAAAGATGTGGCCTGAGGGCCAGAACCAGCTACGGCCCATCTAAACGCAGTCTGCAGCCTCCTGAAAGCCAAACAAACACATAAAAATCAAGGAGAGGCATCATTACGCTGCAATAATGACTAAAATGTCTGAATCGCTCTTTTTAACTTGATTTCAGTTTGATTTAATCAGCATTTCACCAGGAAAAATGTTACAGGACTGCCCTGACCTGGTCGGGATGGACAGCTCAGCCAGCAGTGGCTGCAAAAAGCATGTTGGTTGTTACATCCTGTAACATTGTCACCCACCCCCGGCATCCAGATCGTTAATAATTACCCTGAATTCATTTAGTGAGACCAAGTTTCAATCATATTAAGTCAATAAATCACATTTCACAAAGTCTTCAATACGTTCTTCACATCCAGGAGGTTCATGCATCATTTCTTGAGAAACTTTAATCGTTAGTGGCTGTAAACTTGAATCCCTCACTGAAAAGACCACCAGCAGCAGACTTCTGCATTAGAAGGCAGGATACCAACATGTTCGTTTGTATGGATGCCAATTCGTCTGCAGCAGATAAACATTAGATGTTTAGTGTGGCGATTCGTGATAAAATGGTCCACGTTTAGTGGCACACCAGATTTATTAAAGAAACACGGGCATCAGCCAAACTGGAAATAATAATCAAAACTGAGGGTAGCAAGAAAACATGGAGCACACAGAGACACTACCATGAGGGACCCCACAACTAAGAAAAGAGGAGAATTCAGGGCTTAAATACACACTGGGGTAATTAAGGAAAATGAGAAACACAATCAATCAGGGAAAACAAGAGAAAGGAAGCAAAACTAAACAGAATTCACACGAGACAAGAGGCTAGCAGAACAAAACAGGAAAGGATTAAACACGACAGACGGAAACGCAGACTTGACGTGGAGAAAACTGGGAAACCAGGAATTAGATGCAAATAAACTAACCAAGAACATAACTCGATAACTAACCTAAGAAAGCTGGAGGATGCAAATAAAGAACCCAACCAGGAACTATTAAAAAAAGGTACAAAATCACACAGAGATGTTAAATAAGAGGATGTGACGGTCTAACACACAGAGCCAGGATCACGACATCTGCAAATGCTTCAGTCTTGGTACACGGCACACGCGGGACAGATGCAGGCTGGAAGGACTTGCTATCGATCTAAACACGCACAGGCGGATCCTCTTTAAATCAAACAGGCTGCTTTTAAACCTGAGTATCCACCAATCAGTGCACTCATTGTACCTTATCCTCCCTGTTAGGAGAAATTGCCCCCCTGTCATTTAAGCTTTTATCAAAATCTCTTCATCATCCATCCCCCTCTTCCTCCTCTGCTGCCTTTCTCTTAGCGTTGGATTGTTGTGAAGTACTCCATTTTTTCCCCCTTTTTCTTTGAGGCGAGACACTTTATTAGACACAGCTGTTCAACCGAACCCAGCAAGGCCGGGATTCACTGCCAAGTGCCTCTCTGTTGGTCTGCCCCCCCCTTCTCTCTCTCTCGGTCAGGTGGGATGTAGAGGGATGAATAGGCGGTGATGGGGAGCTGCTATATGAGGCTGTTTGCTCTGGAAACCTTGGCTCTGGGCCCTGCTTCTCCACAGCCGCCCCACTGATGAGCCATGGTTTTATCCTGAATGGACAGTCACAGTCTTTGCAGATCATGGTCAGTACGCCGTAGGATGTTTAAGTGACAAATCATTGATAGACAAAAGCAGTAGGTACTTCTGCTTGAAAGCAAAAAAGAAATCCAGATACGAGTTGCTGTCCTTGACTTTGTCTCTGCTGCTGATTGCTCATTGCTGTAATGTTTCAACCAAACTCTTGTTGATCAAACAGAATTTCCTGTTCATTTATCTGCTCGTATCCACTGATGAATATTAGTTTCTGCACCTTAGTTCATATTGTTTTGACAGGAATGATCATTTTCATCCTCTGTTGCAAACTGAAAATGTTCATGTGCAGTGAACTTGTGATTTTGTTGCCTTTGAATTTGCAGTTAGTTGCCATTTTCAAAGTGACTTTGATGTGTCAGCAGACTGACTATCAGTTTGGGACTGAATGGGGTCAAGTTGGCAAGTACATAAAATCTGGTTGCGACAATATGGCAATTAACTGTGACAAAGTGCTGAAAATCACAAATCTGTTGCAGCCAGTTGCACCAATCGGCAAAGACTCATTCAGACTGATTCACCGTGTTGATGTTTATAAATTAGTGGTCAGTTATTTTCAAGCCTTCACCAATCTGTCTGAGAGCGACTGCAGTCAGTTTAAGTCAGATTGGGATTGTTTGGAGACGGGTTGCCTCCCAGCAGACAACCTGTGCAGTTGCCTTGCAATTGAAACTGGCCCTCTAGTGGTTGATCACGCATCACCCTCAACTCCTTGGTGACCAGTTGGTCACCATAACTACTTGCAATCGTATCCAACAGTAGAAAAAAAAAAAATCAGTGCAATCAATAATTTTTACTAGTCACAAAGATTTTGCCATCCTACTTGTACTTTAGTGTGACTGAGCCACAAGCAGCCAATAGGAATGCAGCACGTAACGACGTGCTGATCAAAACAACAAACGGGAACAGGTTGAAGTGAAACGTGCACTCAAAGTCTCGGTGAGTTGCAGCAGTAAAATCCTTATGTGTGATGTTTTCTCACCATTCAACATTGTTGAGAGTGAAGACTCCCTCAAACTATCAAATAAGTAGTAATTTTCTCCTTTTTATTATGATTGATTGATGTCGTGATCTAACAAAGACTACACGATGAAATGATGACCATTAACTACACAACTTGAAGGTATGCATGACAAGAGTAATATCTTTTGATGAAACTAAATTCAGTAAAACAAAACAACAAAAACAATAAAAACAACCTCCAAATGTAATCACCAGCCCTCTGCCTCAGTGTGTTTTTATTCGTATCATTATCAACAGTGTTCGTATATTTAAATTCTGCAGCATTTGAGCATCCTTATTGATGACTTTCAAAACCCCATGGACACTCCCGTAATGCAAGTGGGGAATTTTTTCCCCCCCGTTGTCTTTAAGAGGTTGCACCAGTTTTGCAAACCTGTACCCCAGCGTCTGCAAATATCAGAACCAGATTTAACCCTGGAGTGCTGTATTTGTTGCTGGAGCTGCACAGCCAACAAACTAGGCAGGCTGAACCCTTAATAAAGGACCCTTGTGGCACTGCTTAAATAAGGGAATAAGTAAGAAGGGGTGATGATCACTTGACAGCTGCAGATCACTGAGTGAAACACATTTAATGCTTCTGAGGACTTGACCTCTCTGTCACCATCTCTTTTTTTTTTTAATTTTCTACTATATAACATAATACATTTGTTGTTTTTCTCTCTTTATTTGGGATTAGCTGTATCTGTCTCCTCGCCACTTGTCTGTCTCTTGGCCTGCCTCCCTCTCCCTATCTATATCTCTCTATAAGTCAGTCTCTGGTTGCTGCAGCTGCTTGATGTTTGTGACAGGCGGTGCGATAGCGCTGACAGGCTGGAGACGGTTATCGGGGGGCGAGAGGCTCCGTCTGGCTAAATTGAAAATTGCAAATGAAAATCCTGCTCAGCACGTTTTTTTTTTTTTTTGCTGTTGTTGTTTTTTTTTTTTTTTTTTTTTTTCTTTTTGTTTTTTTTCTTTTTTTGTTTTG
>VUQJ01019517.1:22142-33113 GCA_015108635.1 Andinoacara biseriatus | reverse complement strand
AAGATGAAACAAACCCCCTCCCCCCAAAAAAAAACCAAACAGCCAAAAAAAAAAAAAAAAGTGCTTGAATGAACCCTTGGGCACAATTACTACTAGTGGTGTGTTTAATGTTTTTAATTTTACATGTGACTAACAAAGAAAATAATTCATCATGTACAGCTGAAGGATGGCTGGGTCCTAGCGTGGGGGTGGATCAAACATTCATCAGGATCCACATGTGCAGGTGTGTAGCCGTTTGCGTGCCTGCTTCTGTGCATGTGAAAGAAAACGAGGGCATCTGTTTACAAATGTGTTTTGGCCATCTGTAACTCCCAGTATAAAGTCTTTTTTTTTTTTCAATTAAGATCAGACTTGCAACAAGTTTTCTAATGTATAGAAAGCGTATTTATATTTATCTCTTTTTAATATTTTAGTGTAGTGCGCAACAAAGCATGTTTTCAACTGTGGAGAAAGTTGCATGCAAAAAAGTGAATAATAAATAGTGAGGTCAGTGTATATAAAAGGAAACCCTGTGAACCAACAGGATAAGACCCCCCCCTCTCTCACTGACATCATAGAGAGCGATAATGTAGCCGTCTCAGGCATAACACCCCCACACACCTGCTGTGCAAACCTTCTGTTTGTAATGGGCAGTCAAACAGAATTAAGTTGGTTTAAAGAAGGAAGTGTTCTTATAGGGGGATGAGATAAAACAGCCTATTTTAGACAAAGGATAAATCAAGGGACTGTGTCAGGATCCAGTGTAAGACATATAATACCCATTTATCTAGAATGCTAAACAAGTCCTACTATTCTAGTCTAACGGAGTTTGAAAACCCAAATATGGTGCTGGAAATGAGTGTAACACTTTATGACAATTTGATGTGTTACAAAAAGATGAAGCGAATATGAAAATATGTATTTTAAGCTATACTGCAGAGTTAACAATAAAGATCTTGACGTAAAGAAGCATCATGTTAATGTGCATATTCATACCAAGTCCTAAAATAATGGATGTTCTCTACTATATGAGAAATATTAAATTATTATCATTGTAATATTAACACCCAGAGAAAAGTGTGACTAAAAGGTCTACTGCAGTGTACACAGAGGTAATACATTAGCATTTCTCCAAGCACTTAATTTTATCTTCTTTTATTTTAATAACTTAGAGAATGGTTTTTCATAAACCTTTGTTCTCGAGATTTGCATGTGATTATATTTTTTGCAGTCTCTCTTGGTTTGGCTTGTCTGATAATTTAATGGTTGTGAGGTAAGAGACAGTTGAACATACAGGTCACTCAGTCGGTCAATTAATCAATTCGTAGATTGATTAATTGACAGATGAACTGTAAACTGTTATGATTATCAAATTTATTCAAATTTATCAAGCAATGGGTCATTTTAAATGAGAATGAGACAGTTTTCTCCTTTAATGTATTAATATAAATTTGCAATTGGTTGGACAAGAAACCAATGAAAAATATTTTTTCCCTGAATAATATAAAATAATAATAATAATTATATATATATATATATATATATATATATATATGACTGTGGCATGTAGAAGTAAGGACAACAACTTTAAAGGTATTTCCATTAGTAGTGGGGAATTTTCTGAAGTGATTAAAAAAAAAGAATCCTCACATTGGCAGAAATGAAACATTTTGTCATATTCGTGAATTCATGTGAGAATAGCATGAAATTTCAAACTTCACTTCTAATGCTCCCTGTTGATTTGTACTGTAGCATCACATTTTTCAGTCTACATATCAAGTAAATGGATGGCCCTGGAGAGGGAGGTGAGGGAATTAAGAGAAACAGAGATATGCTGCTTGTTGAAATTAAGATGAAAACGGGGAAGAAAAGCAGAAATGGGCTGGGTGGCGTGGACATGGTGGTAATAGAATTCCACTGGGCAAACTTCTAATTAGTTCTGCTAGCCTGGGGCAAGGCATTGCCACTGGCCTTGTAGCATACTCAGTTCCTGCAAGGCCTTTTACAGAATGATTGACCGCTCTGGCAAAGAACCTGATGATGGTTATCATAAGCATAGTACTTGAATTTAATTACCCTGGAGATTACAATGTATGATAAAAATCCACATGCAAAAGGATCAATAATTGGCCTGTACAGTTTGGTATGTGACACCCCTGTAACAGATACCTTTGCAAGCACAAAGAGTTTGTGGCTGGTTTGTATTCTATGAATTTGAAAATCTTTGATCGGGAAACTGTCCTTTTTACCAGTATATATCAAAATATATCCCTACCCTTAATGATAACGGCAAATGACAGATCATGGACTACTATTTGAATGTTACTGGGTTGCATATTCTCGCAAAAAAAGACTGTTTCAGAGAACACGGTCATTTTGTTCGGTGAGCTTGTGAGTAATCATTTCATTCCACAATGGGAAAGAAAACAGGAGTGTGCCTACAACTAACTTACTTTGTGCCGCTCCTTAATTGGCCAGCAAGGGAAATCATGGGAAATGGTGTCACAGGGAATGTGTGCTACCCCAATGAGTGAATGGTAATGAGAACTTGTCAGGGGGCAGCATTAGCAACACGTTTAAAAAGATGTGGTTTTTTTTTTCTTTTTAACTTGAGGAACGACTATGTAGTTTAATGGATGGCAGTAAGAGAATACCATGAATCACTATGACCAACATCTAATTATCACAGGTTAAGCAAGAAGGATACTAATATAATAAACATAATGATATGATGGGTCTGCAAATTTGGTTCCTGTCAGTGTTTCTCTGCCTTTCCAGTCAATACCAGAATTAGAGTATTGAAGAAGAAATAAACTAGGACAATCATTTTATCATAAACACAGTTGGAGAGGCCAGTCTCAGTGTCAGTTGTGAATCTCACAAATGTGTGGTAAATGTCAAAGTAAGTTGCTTTAATTATCCAAATGATACAAGTTCAACCGCAGTCACTCCAAGACTGTTCCACTTATATGATACGGTCTCATTAATTCAAATTATATTCACACCTCTCAGAGTTGTTTTCACACATTATATTTTTCTTTTTTTTTTTCTTTTTGTTTTGATAGGTTACACAGATGGACAAAGAAACGCTACGGGATTTTGTTTTGAATTGTGCATACATTTTACACAATTCCCTTCAATATATTCCCAGAGGTATTGATTGCTGATTGTTATTACAGTAGACTGTCATATCGTTTTTTTATAACTATAATACTAAAACAGCAGCAAATAAAATTTTGCATTTTCATCCTTTTAATGTACATTAACACAGATTCTGTCTCAATCAAGTATTTTATGTGTAATGGCTCTTTGTTGCATAATGAAATATTGGTCTTATTACAACAGTTAATCTGTATTGTGGATGTCAGTTAATAAATGGGATTTTTTTTCTTCTATTTTATGAATACTTTAGCATTACTGAAGTCAACATTTCTTTGCAACCTTAGCATTAAATAATAAAGTAAATTACAATTTAAATTGTTTAAAAGAAGTCAAGTAAACATATTTTGTAAAAGTTACCTGTCTTTGAGATACTTGAGGTTTAATTTGTTTAGTTCATGTGTTCAAAATGTTCAAAATGTTAACCCAACCATCCATTTTCTTAGCAGCAGCTGACTGCACCCTGGACAGGATGCCTGACCATCACAGCCACCACAGCATTTATATCATAAGCTAATTTGCAATGTCTTACAAATCTTTGTGTGTTTGCGTTTCCTCCACACTGGTTGCTGGGGATGTGTTCCACATGCTACTGCTATTGTTCAGTATCTCTATCACCTGGCTAGAACATGCTGGTAATACCTCAACATGCATCCAAAAAAAGTTCAATTTTCATTTACTTCAGCAACAATAAAATATTCTGCCATCTGATTTATGAACATTTTCTACTACAGTGATTGCAATGTATCACTTGATAAAAGCTGAAACTTTGTATGTCCCAATTCACTGGGTTCCACAGATGTTATTAAATGTACACACACACACACACACACACACACACACACACACACACACACACACACACACACACACACACACACAAACGCAAAGCTGACACAATAAGGGTGTACTGACACTAGACAAGCCACACCATGCCTGACTATGTTTGAGCCCCAAAGCCCAGTTCGAGCCGTGGCTCAGTTCTCTTAACTACATCTGGGATCAGTTGGCCTTGGTCATGATACACATACTAAACATCATCATAGTCTCTGCAATACCACCCACTGGTCATCCATCCATCCATTCCTTCCTTCCTTCCTTCCTTCCTTTCCTCCCTCCCTGTTATGTGGAGCCAGGTGTCAGAGTAGTAGCCTAAGCAGAGAAACCCTGACCTCCCTCTTTGCAGCCTCCCTTATTCAGGGAACATAGAGGCATTCCCAGGCCAGCTGAGAGACACAATTTCTCCAGCGTGTCCTGGGTTTACCCCAGGGCCTCCTTCTGGTGGGACACCTCACCCAAGATACACCCAGGAGGCATCCTAGTCAGATGCCAAAACCACCTCAAATGCCTTCTTTCAATGTAGAAGAGTAGCAGCTCTACTCTGAGCACCTCTCAAATGGCCACACTCTTCACTCTATCTCTAAGGGCGAGCAACCCTTTGGAGGAAGCCCATTTCTGCTGCTTTTATCTGTGATCTCCTTCTTTCAGTCATTACCCAAAAACTCCTGACCATAGGGAAGGGGAGGGATGTACATTGACTAGTAAATTGACAGCTTTTATGCTCAACTTTCTCTTTACCACAATAGACTGAGGCAGTGTCTGCATCACTGAAGCTGCAGCTCCAACACTCCAACAGTCTGTCAATCTCCTGCACCCTGCTCCCCTCACTTGTAAACAAGACCCCAAGATACTTAAACTCCTCCACTTGGGGCAGCAACTCATCCCTTACCTGGATTGGACACTCTACCTTTTTCTGGCTGTGGATCATAGCCTTAGACTTAGAGGTGCTAATTCTCATACCCACCGCGAACTGCTCTAGTGCGAGCTGGAGGCAACCACCTGATGAAGTCAACAGGACCACATCGTTGGCAAAAAGTAGAGATGAGATTCTGAGGCCACCAAGGCAGAAGACTTCCACCACTTGGCTGAGCCTAGAAATTCTGTCCATAAAAAATTATAGACGGAATCTGTAACAAAGGGCAGACACCCCAACGGACATGGTTGAATGCCTTCTACAGGAAATCACAGGGATCACTCCCTGGTAGCCATTAAGAATTCAATTCAATTTTATTTATATAGCGCCAAATCACAGCAAACAATCACCTCAAGGTGTTTGAATGATGCCGGTTTAAGGCACTTCTGTGTTGGCTTCACTTGTCAGACCTGGACATAGCATCTATCTTTTATATTGTTGATGTAACCACGCATTGTGATCATTGATCATACCCAAGCAAGGAACAGCAATATTTCCTACAGCTAGAGCTACCTCCAAGAAAAATGTTTTCAAGTAATTAACAGATCTTTAGCAAATTAATTGTTCATGTGAACCTCTTCCTTTTTTAAATCACTTTAAGAAGTATTGAAATTACACGTCATATGCAAGCAGGCACTGACTTATAATGTATCACTTACAGAAAATGTGAAGAACTTCTTTATTCTGGGTAATTAATGTTGTATTGATAGCTGTCTGAACAATATGTTTGCCCAGAATGCTCTCAGTGTGTTGATGATTCCTTTGGCCACTGTATTAGATAGAATTGCTGCAGAAAACACTAATCAGCTCCAGCTACACTCCCTAACTTTACTCTCATTAAAGTTGGCAAGTGACATTTAACTACCACACCAGGGACTTCACAATGCAAATAAATGGCAACTTCAGTGTTAGAATTATAATGGCCTTCTTATTCTGCTTTTAATGACCCAATCTAGTTTTTAAAGTCACTCCTTAAGAAAAGGTAGCTTTTCTGCTCTACAACCTGCCTTCTTATTGGCTAATAGGGAGCAAATGATGTCAGCTTAACTGTAAAGGGATCTCAGCAATGGGGAGAGGGCTAAAAGCTCAATCTTTAACTCCTCCACTTTTCCCCCCTTCTAAACCGGCTTTATGCAAGCCCATTTGGATATTTTCATGCTACATTTCATACAAGGGTCTCTCTAATCCCCAGGCCCACCTAACGAGGAGGTAATGAAAAGTTAATCCACATAACTCAACTCTACCTAGCCTTTAGCTAATGCTGCTTTTAACTCCAGCACTCATTAACTTTTAAAACATGAGCCATTAACAACAGGTTGGTAGACTACCCATCGGCTGGCCTTCCAAGCTTTCTCCTATCCAACCCCCTCACTGTGTCTGAACTTTAAAGCACAATTAGGTAAGTGAGAGAAACTCTTGGTACACACTGACCACCTAATTAGGAGACAGTTTGGAGTTTCTGGAGCTCAGCTGTCACTGTATTGATTTCTCCACAGGATTCTTCTGCTCATAGAGTGGTCAACTTGGGCTCATAGCCAAGTGTTGATGTCAATTTTTTTTATTGATCTTCCACATAAGCGTAATTTAACTGATAATTCTTGTACTATAAATACATTAAATTAGGAAGTACAATTTCAAAAGTATTTTCCAACCTGCAGGTTTATTTAAAAAGAAAATACAGCAGCTAAACATACTGATTTGTTGCATGCACTCCGTTTTCAATATGAAATGTGTGAATAATTAAAGAGGATGATTAAAAATGAATCACAACCAACACACACCATATGCTTTAGGGGTAGGTCTGGTTATAAGAAATAAACACAGCCAACCCCACCTCTGCCAAGAGTTCAATAGTAAGTGCATCTAATGTGAACTGCCACTATTGTCTCCCTGCTTCTACATATATGACAACGCCGGGTGATAAAATATGTCTAACTGAACCAACAATAAATAGTGATTTGATTACAAACGGTTAATGCAAGGGCAAACAAGTGTGTAAATTTTGTATTCCTGGAGCTTTCTTGACAGCTCTCAACTGATTACCAATTCATCATTTTTGTGCTGTGGTGACAGTTCTACAGCACTGTTGCTCTGGAGAATGAGAATGAGGTTAATGAATGTGGATCAGGCTAATTCCTCTGTCCTTGCCAGACCACAGGCCTATAAAATACCCATATATACCGACCTGCGTGGATGAGATGGTTTGTAGCAACATGGAAATGTTTATAGTCCTCTTGAGACATTGAGTCGGGATAAAAGCACACGCAGCTGTCTTCTTTCGCAGTAACTGAGATAATGTTTTTCAGATGTTGACAGTGCTGAAATGTGTTCCACAAGTTACATGTACAAATATATGGTCTTAAATTTACATGCAAGAGAAGTTGCCTATAGATTGATTTTATACATTATGTCAGTAGTCATAGCTTTAGGCAAGCAAAAACAATGTTACAGCATGCCTGTGTGTAACACTTTGAGTTGGGGACATATGCATTTATGTAAAAGATTTACGTAACAAAGCATATGCATGAGAATGATCAGAACAGCGTACACGTGAGATCACAGGATGCGGTGCCCATGGTGTGTTTTTTTTTTTTCTTTTCTGCCTGTTAACATCATTATGGGATTGTCTGGGATCCTGCCCGACCTCTGTAATCTAACATCAGTTGCTTTGTCATTCTTAGACCCATAATGTAAAACATTAGTCGTCCAAGTTGTCAAAGTACAGCTTTGAATTTTGAAGTTACAGAGAAAAAAATGATTTAAAGTTGCTTGGCACATTTAGAAAGCGGGTTTTTTCTCTATGCAGTAAACACCCTTCTAAATGGCAAGAGATAGTATATGATGCATTACCTCATAATTTAAGACCAATTCAGTTACTAATTTATGGTCTTACTTTGTAATTGCATGGGCATTCAACTCATACAGAGTCCGCCAGTGAGTGATAGACAGTGTGCACTGCCATGCTGCTAGTTGCAGGCAGTCAATTTTACATAGTTAGAAATCAGTTTATGGATCTTTACCTTGAATATGTGCATGGTGATGCACTCATGTGCCTGGAGGCAATTTTATTTTTTTTATCTCAGCATATCAACATTTTCTAATGAGAACAAAATATAAATTCTTACACTTATGTATTTTTAAACAGTGGGATTTAACTTTAATTGGCTAGGCTCTATATTAAGTTGTTAATTATAGCAATTAATTGAACATTAATTGTAACCATTCATCATCATGAAAATCAAAGTCAATCTTTATCTCTCTTCTAATAAAGGAAAGAGTTTGTGGGAGTGATGATTCCATGTAGGGACTTTGATATAATGATGCTATATCAGACTTGTTTAACTGATCTTATACTGTATTTAGCCTTCATTTGCTTTAATGAAATAATGCTATAATAATTAAATAAATAGAACTTATAAGCACCAATATCATATAAAATTGCTGAAGCACAGCTAAAGTAACGGTGTGCAGTGACACAGCTTGCACTGATTAATCATTATCATAACACAAAACATAGTGGGGGAAGAACAACCATTTAGACTCAGAATCTATATCTAATTTATATATGCTGAACAACTATGAAATTACCTCAGTTTTGACACTCAAACCAGGTACGATTTAACAATAGCCACCTTTGACACCTGGTTGAAAAGAGGTTGAGGACATCAGACAAAAGCGTGACATTTAGCGTGACACCTCAACATCAATAAGACACAGGAGCTTGTCACTGATTTCAAGAAACATAAGGACAGGACACGAAAGTCTGGAGATTGCTGGAGAAGAGGCGAAGAGCTTCAAGTACTTTGGAGTTCACCTCTCAAAGGACTTGACATGCATAGTAAACACCAGAGAAGTTGTGAAGAAGGCCCAGCAGAGACTCTTCTGCCTGCGGTCCCTCAGGAAAACTGGGCTCCCACAAAAACTCAACATGCTGAGTTATGGATGCACGGTGTGGTTCTCCAGCTGCAGCTCAGAAGAGAGAAAAGACCTGCAGCGGATCATTAAGACCACATCGAAGATCTTTGGTGCTTCTCTTCCATCCCTGGACCAGGTCCACTGTGCCCAGCTGAGAAAAAGAGCAGAAAAAAAATCAGGTCAGATTACAAACACCCTGAACAATGTCTTTTTGGCACCCTCCCCTGTGGCAGGCTCAGGATCATAAGGGCACGGACAGAAAGACTTAAACACAGTTTCTTCCACAGAGCTGTAAAAGCTCTGCTGTAAGCCAGAACATGACAATTTGGGCCTTACTGAACTTTGCACATCACACTCTGCACCTTACTCCGCATTCACACTTTATTGACATTTAGGCCTGTATTATCTTATTTTTGTTGCTATCTTTATTATTTTATATTTGTTTCTATTTTTCTTGTTTCTGTTTCTTGTTCTTATTTGCATGTTTGTGAAATATATCTCTTGTTCTTGTTTATATCCTGCTGTGAAAAAAGGGTGTGCTTTTAAATATTTACTTATCTACTAAATATCTGAATCACACTTAAACCAAGTCATGAGGAAGAACGCTATAGACACGGTGCTGGAGGACTGACTGAAAAACAAACCACCAAAACCTTTAAAGACTGATGGATACAGAGTAAACGAAAGACAAGAAGTGATGAGACATTCCTGTGTGTTTTGATGCAATTCAAAAACCATCGCTGTGTATACAAGCAACCAGCAAATCTGCAGACTGTTTAGTTTTGTTGCAAAATAATGTAAATGTTAGAGTTCATGAACATTTTCCAACCAGCCATCAGTGCAGTGACCAAATTGCTGCTGAGTAAACAAGCCTTATTAGAGAGCCATGATCTCTATGGTTAGTGTGGAAGGCTGAAGGAATGAATTACCAAAGGGCTAATAGAACTGAGTTTGACTCACACTCCATGATTAATTAATTATCATTTTCTGCTTGATGGCTCTCTGAGGGCTATGGTACTTTGCTGCTGATGCACTGTCAGCATTTGAGGCTTATTACTGTGCCAACCCATGTAAACCATATAGTACACTCTCCCGGTAACTTCAAATTACAAAGTCATAATTTCATAGTGAAAATGTAATTGGCACATTCATTACACTCTAAATTAAAACAATTCATAGAACATATTCAGCTACAGCAACTGTGGACATGTTATGGTGATGTGGTTATTTAATGAAAGAAGTTATGCACTTCTGTTCCTTTTTATGGTTTCTTAGTCTTTCTATTTATGGATTCCATCATTTATTGTTCATGTCTTGACAGAGTCTGTGTAAAGACGGGACCTCGGAGTATTCCCACAACTCTGCTTTGAGTAGAGCAATTAATTTAGTGAAAAATAATTTTGAGTCAGACTAGATAAAGCTTCAACTGGGATTTAACTTTCAGAAATGTAATTACAAAAAGAAAAATAAAACAATAGAGTGAAAAATGTTTTGTGCTTTGGCTCTGCTGTCGTTCTTGTGTGGGACAACTTGGGTCCAGCAGTTGGGGCATATTTGCTTTTAAATAAATAAATGGAAATTTCATTGAAATTTTTTAATGAACTGAGATGCTGACACTTCTTCGTCACGGCAACCATTAATCCTGTGACAAATTAGAAATAAATCTAATATACAGGATATGGCAGTTGAGTTGTATCAAAGTGGTCTATGGTTTTTACAAGCTATTTGTCTGTACACATTTAATTGTTAGAAAGGAGTAAATTTAAGCCCAGTCTGAGCCTTTGGCACATCTAATAGACCAGAAGAAATATTGGAAAACTTTCTTGTGCCCAGACTGAAAGCTGTGCATGCACATTAGCTCATGCATCTCCATCGGGGGCACTTTGGCACATAAAAGATATTCTTCTAACAACCTAATTTGGGTCATTTCACTGGTCCAGTCATCTAAACAAGCTAAAAGGCCCATCGAGGTCTGGGCAGAACAACTTCACTGTTGGAAATTCATTGTAAACCTTTTTTTTTAAATGATTTCCTACAGTGTTATATTTTCTACTTTTTTTTTTAGGGCATGTTGAACAGCTTCTTGAAGAATGAAGCGTTAGTACAGTAAGAAATACTGTACCGCTGTAATGCCAGTGCGGAGGCTCAGGTTTAACTCTGCGCTG
>VUQJ01019517.1:5574-20309 GCA_015108635.1 Andinoacara biseriatus | reverse complement strand
TTGTTCGATCAGCATTAATATTTTCCTAAAACGGAGCACCTTTTGTACCTGACCTTATATCAAATTTTCACATTGTCTAAGCCTGCACTTGAATTCTTATTTTTTTTTTTTATATTTATTCTTTATTCAGTAAATTGGATTGGTAAACACCACTGAGGCTGCAGCTGAAAGAATAAAAACTAAAACTGTCTTTTAAACATTAATTTAATGAAACACTTGTTTGTAATTGATCAGCTTCTTTTCCTGTCTTCAAATAGGTTAAACCTTATTAATAATTAACATAGTAGATCTTGTCCGGTTTTATTAACCAAAGCACTTAACGCATACACACCTTCATACAGTGCTTTTGATACTAAACTACGATTGTGCTGTCACACAGGTCCACGCCTCTGCAGCAGCTGCGTTTCTTTCAGTCTGTGTTATGTGTGTAATGTCTTCATATTTTTTTTCTATCATAGTTTTATCTTCCTTTGTGAAATCAGCTGCTTTGTTGCCATTACACTTTGTTTGTGACTGGCCACTCCTTTCATGTCAACATGCAGGGGAAATCCTGGGTTAACTTAGTGAGCTGATAACCAGCTTCGTGTGACTGCTTATCCTGATTGCTGTTACAGTAAGTGAATCCAGAATACAGAAAGATTCCTCGGATATGCTAAATTCGCTTCGCGGTGCAGGGTTTAGGACTGAGGAGAAGACGGCACTATTTGTACAAGGAATAGGACACAGGAGGGTAATGACATGCAGGTGAAAATAATCAAAGACAATAAGATAGGAGGAGAAGTAAAACTGAAAACAAAGATAAACCACAGGAACAAATTGCTACCAAAGTAAAGCAAGACGTGAGAAACAATAGCTAATAAACAGGGAAAAAAACAGAGACGAAGAGATGAATAACCTTAACAAGGGAAATGACACAGAAGGAGGGATAGGGAACAAATAAACTCTAAAACAAACAGAAAGTGCAACAAATAACTAAATACTCAGAAGAAAAGGGAAGTACATACAAATCAAAATGGATAATACTCAAACTAAGAACTGAACAGACAAACATAATGCTTTAAATTTCAAAAAACTCAAAACTCTGGGTTCAACACCCAGGACCATTTATCGAATCATAGAAAGGCAAGATGATGTAATATCTTCATGGCTCTACTCAGTGTCAATAACTGGCTATATCAACAGCAAAGAGTTGCTGCTTACCTATCCAGCAAAGTTCGTACAGTTTTGCAGCATCAGTGTTAACATCAGCCACAAGAACAATTTGTCATTGCTGCTTTAGATTGCAAATGGTGGCAGCATAATACAAGATATTCACTTGAAATCTGCAGATAAATTCCTACAGGGCTGTACTGTATGCTCATTTGCATACTGAAAGTATTGCATTAGTTTTAATTTGTTAAATGTGCCAGAATGAGCAAAAGGTTAATTACCCTGTTATCAAAACACAGCTTAGATGCTGCAAATTTCATTACACATGCCGCAGACACTGATTTTTTGTTGCTAAAGGTAGTTTCTAATATTTTGACTTGACAAATAAGATGTTGCAGTAAAGACAAATGGATGTTAGTTTTGAAGACGCAATATCATATTATTTTCATGCTTACATTAGGCATGAATTCCACATTGTAGCTGGTTGACTGACAGTTTGAACAGAGAGGTCACAGGTTCCAGCAATGCTGGAAGGTCAATTAAAACATATAATCTGGTCTGCAAGTGCTACATCACACAATGTCTGCCCAGCTCTAAAGGCTAAACCTACTATTGTGGGTTTAGCCTTTAGAGCTGTTGCTAGGCAAACAGCAACTAGTGCCATAAAGTTCTTAATGGAACTTTGTGAGTGGAAGCAAAATTATGTAAATCTCATACTAAACTGAGAATTGTTTCAGCTTGAGCCATCTTCATGTCATTACAGCCTCAGTATAAAAACTCCTGCTACTACACCTTTAAGTCCTGAACAAAAGGAGTGAATTTTGAAATGTATATTTAAGAGCACATGTTGTTGGTACAAAAGTAATGAGAAAAGGTAAATGGTGGTGTGGAGTTTCCACGTTAGTGGATCGAAGCAGCAGGTGAACGGAAAAAAATGCTTTAATGAGTGCAACGCAATCACCTGCTGGTACGAGCAAAGAGTGAGAGGGTGAGAGTGCAGTTGGGATGTATTAATGCCAGTCTCATAGGATATGAAGCATATGAAGAGGTAGTCATTTTGCACTGCTGGAGTACTATTGAAGCAGCGTGGCTTCCGGTGCATATGGCAAGGTAAACCTTGCCATATGCTTGCATAATGTGCAATATCTTACGACTTTGACTCCCAGTGACTAAATAACCCAGCTGTGTGTCCAAATGTGAAATAAAGTAGATTTGTAAAGGAATTTAAATGAAAAATCAATTTAGTAATGCGTTAGACCACTCTGCACTGCCAGGACAGTTTTAATGCCACCTAACAGTCTTAATACAACTTGGAACAACATTTTTCAAGAAGATATTACCTAATTTGTAGGTTTACCCCCCAAACCTCGATGCTTCAAAACAGTTAAAGGTAAAGACAATGGAAAGCACATGCAAAGTGAGATTAGCTGGGGAGGCGGGTAGTCTGCTGGAAAAAAAATGACAAAAACAAGGTATCCCTGCAGGTGCTTACCATACATGGACTGTTTTTTTGTTTGGTTGGTTTTTTTGTTTGTTTTGTTTGCCATTTGCTTGCTCCTTATTTGTTTCATTGTTTATTAGAGATGAGAATTTTTTATTTTACTGAATTTCTGATTTAAGTGCCTTCCTCAAAGAGAATAGAAATAAAGACTCATAGTGAGATCGCTGTCACAATTAATGTACTGATGGCTAGTGGAGACAGGTTTCAGCTTGGAATCATAGATTGTGCTGAATTATCAAAGTCAGTTTTCAGTAGAATGCCTTTGGAGGAAAGTCAAAATCTCTGACCTGGAGTGTATGACAAGGCCGGGGCTGTCCACTGCTTCCTGCAGTGGTGGAGTTGCTGCTAGACCAAGGAGGGTGCCTAATCTGGTCTCCGGGTTTGGGAACAGAGGTGGTTGAAACCTGACAGAGGACTCAAAGGTAGTTAGATCGGTGGTTTAAAAGGACCATGTGTTATGGGTATATTCTATCTAGGGGAAATGTGAACTCCAGGAGGTGGAATTAGAGGTGGTGGGGCAGCAGAACTGCTTTTAATTTCCTTGTTAGCTTGCTCAGTCTGACCATTACTTTGAGGATAGTACCCTGAAGATAGACTGGCTTGCGATCCTAATGATTAATGGAATGCTTCCAACACTTGAGATGCAAATAGAGGTCTGCAATCTGAAACAATGTCTGTGGTGATACTATGAAGATGGAAAGCATGTGTGACTAGGAGTTTAGCTGTTGCTAGCACTGAGGGGACCCTTGGGATGGTTATGAAATTAGCTACCTCAGAAGACCTGTCCTAGGAGGTGAATATGAATGTGTTTCCGTATGAAGGAGGTAGACCTATGATAAAATCTTGGGCTAGGTATTGGCATTGGTTGGAGAACACCTACTGGGGCTTTACTGGAGGCACAGCCAATGTGTGAGCAAGCTAACACTTTGGCTCTAAGATTCTTCTCCACAGATGGAAGAACATTTGATGAAGGGAACAGTTATACTCACCCTCAAGAAAAGTTTGCTGCATGTACACACTGGATAACTCTAGAGTGAACTGAGGTGGGGACAAAGAGACTCTTCTATGACAGCTTTACAGCTTCCAGTTCCCAACACTGTAGCTCTGCTTGGGCAGAGTCATTGTGAGGAGAAGGCATATTCCCATCAAGGCCTGAGTGGCCAGACAGCTCCCAAACAGGTGTCTGACGTGTCAACCTCAACAATAACTGGAAGGCTGGACCAGAATTGGGGCAGTAGAAAACTGAACCTTAAGGTCATTAAAGACAGTATCAGCTTCTGGAGCCCAGACAAAGGGAAGTGCAGGAAAGAAAGAGAAGATAGCTGGTGCATTATTTAATCTAAAAGGCATAACAAGGTATTCAAAATGGCCAACAAGAGTGTTAGACGCAAACTCTGGTATTTTTTAAATCCACTTTACTAAAAATTGTTGCACCATGCAGAGGTTCGAAGGCAGAATTAACAAGGGGAAAAGGATACTTTTTTTAATTATTGTGATGTTTTTAAACCCACAAAAGTCTATACAGGGGGTAAAGTCTTCTCTTTGTTTTGTACAAAGAAAAACAGTACCAAGAGGAGAGGAAGAGGGACTAATGATACCCACAGCCACTAAATCCTTGATGTATTTTTCCACAGCCCCCTTTTAGGATATGCCAGATGATAGAGACAGCATGATAGCAGCAGGCCGCCAGAAAGGTCTATGGAACAGTCATGTACAGTAGGTGATGGGATGGTAAGGATTAGGCTTTAGTTTTGCCAAACCTCTCCTGACCTTAAACTAACCTCTGGCAAATTATATTCTTCTGGTACAGTCTTGGTGGGGGTGTGGTGGGGGGACTGCAAACAGGCAGGCAGACAATAATTACTCCAGCTGGCAATTGTACCTGCAGGTTAATCAATTAAAGGATTATGAATTTTCAACCAACACTATTGTTATTTGAGGAGATGAAAATACAGCAGGTACTTGTGAGCTGTACAGTTTCCACCTGATGAGTAATGTTGGCTAAAAATTTTACCATTCTAGTCAGTTACAGCAAGTGGGATGATTTAGATGGTAACTTAGATTTAGATGGACTTAGATTTCTGTCCAGATCAGCTCTTGAGTCCACCAAAGCATGGAGGGAGGGAGTTTTCTGGCTTGAATTTAATAGTACAATTGTGCTAGAAATTGAAGATGATGTAGGAAGTTAGAGCTTAAATCACCCACAAATACCCCTACAGCTAATGGTGGGTGTTCTCTTTTGGCCTGAAAGACAAGCCAGTAAGGATGCAATAGATGCATTCACCTGCAAGAATCATTGATCAATATGGTGGGCTGAAGATAGAGATGTATGGTGGAGAAATGGCTGAAGTAGCTCTACTCCTTCGACAAACAAATGAGCTGGTGACGCTTGGAATTTCTTTCCGTGCTGTGATTCCGTCACCAGTTATCAAGTTTGATACAGTAGGAAACTAACTGGCTGAAGGTGGACATATCGTTCCTAGAGGACAATTCAACTTTTAATTGGTCATTTAAACTGTGTAGAAACACTCCACGAAAAGCCTCATCAATCCACCCAGTCTCAGCATTAAAGATACAAAAGGTTACAGAGAACTCAGCTATATTGCGAGCGCCTTGAAGAAAATTTAAAAGCCTCTTAGCAGCGGTCTCTGCATGAAGAGGTTCATGAAAGACTTGTTTTAAACTCAAACACAAACTCAGTGTACGTTAATGCTGCGAGGGACTCAGTGGAATAAAGTGCTTCGGCCCAATCTAATGCCCGACCCCATAATGACCTGATAATATAAGAAATCTGAGACTCACCAGAAGGGAAAGCGCTAGGTAGTCCATTAACGCTGAAACAAAAAACTTGGTTGACGGGGCAGACAGGGTCTGTCCTAACTTAGCCCTTACATTGTAATAGGTTGGTTGGAAGTTTGATGTGGGCAAGGTCATTTTGGACAGATGCTGATACAGCTACATCCAGGTGTTGGCCAGATTGTTCTATAGCACAGGTACTGGTGGACCCAAAAGCTAAAGCAACACAAGACCATGTTTACAGGTTTTATTTCACAGATAACATCCAAGGTTGAACGAGGAGGTTTCGCTCCAGTGGGGGAATCCAAGGAATGTGGGATGATTATGAAGAGTGAGCAGGCTAGTGATAGATCCAGAGAGGCAGGGTTTTCCACTGACAAGCACTGGAGAAAACAAGATGAAGTAAATAGTATGAATAATTTTGATTACAGTTAATAAATCTAAAGAGTTTTTACTGTTAGTGTGTAGCACAATCTGGCAGAGAAATAATGTTAAGACAGGTCATTACACTGAAGATTGGTGAGCTGAAACAGGTGTGTTTGCCAGAGACCCAGCTGATACTAGTATTCAGCCCCGCCTACTGGAGAAGTCATAAGGTGATAAGTACCTGCTAGGAGAAAGAGGCGGGAAGAGCAGGGGAGAGAGGAAGAAAAAAAGAAAAGTGGAGGGGAACAAAGAGGCAGGGAGTGACTGTAGGCAATGACACACTGCAGGTCATGCAGTATGTCTGTACCACATGATTGCAGAGTTAAAAAATATTTAATATAGGTGTAATAGGCACAGCAGTATTTTAAACTGTTAAGGAACCTAAAACTCTGAGTAAGGAATAATGTGGCAACAATGTGCATGGCAAACTGCTCATCACAGGGAAGTTGTGTAGAGATGAGAAATGCCCGTTACTTTGTAGTAGGCAATCCCATGTTTGGGTTATTCAGTTTTTGACTTGATACCCTTCAGTGATCCCTTGTGCCCTATTGATGGGATCCTGGTAGATACCACTACCATCGCAATACATGCTTTCTGACATAAAAACTTACTGATTTGCAGTCACTTTCTATGATAATTTCTTTGATTCTAAGGGGACTAAAAACAATGTGAATTGAAACAAAAACCAAAACAAACAAAACAAAACAAACAAAAAACAATTCAAAGCTCTATCTGGGAAATAATTAAAGTTTT
Organism: Andinoacara biseriatus; assembly: GCA_015108635.1. NCBI lineage: Eukaryota > Metazoa > Chordata > Actinopteri > Cichliformes > Cichlidae > Andinoacara > Andinoacara biseriatus. The sequence goes on along the minus strand of VUQJ01019517.1, from coordinate 13,684 downwards.
TGCCTTGATTTGTCATAATGTGAATCTATCATCATCAATTTTGTCTGAGCATGATACAGAACTTTTTCAAGAAATATCCATGCGCCTGTATTGTGTTAATATGTCACAACATGATGCAGCAATTTGCAAAATACCTGAAACAATCTTAAAATGAGGTTCCAGTCAAAAGTTTGGACACACTTACTGGTACTGTATCTTAATAATATATGTATTTATTCATTAAAATAAATATATTCAGTATAACAGAGTTCTTGTATTTTGGAGTTAGTCCAAACAGTTCAATGTTTCGATCAACTATGCTAATTATGCAGAAAACAGCAAGAAAAAAATAATCACAAAGGCACTCTCAGTCAAACAGTAACCCATGAGACTTACCACATTATTGTTTCCAAATTTGAGAGAATAAAAAAATCAAACCCTTTATATTTTAGTCCTGAGCTTCTGCACAGATAAGTGATTATTGACTGGCTGAGTGTTGTATTCTGCATAAAACTAATGTGATGTCAATTAGCCATTAATACAAATGTCTTGCCCTTTTCTGTAAATGTCTGATTTGACTCAGCAGTTAATATGCAGGCACTATGTGCTCGCATGCGGGGAGGGTGCCGAGGACTGCATGAAATTAACAGAAAGCTAATGGCCAAGCTGGAGGGAGACTGCTAAAGAAGTATGATACTGCCTATTTTCTGCTGTAAAACCAGATTTCTTCTGCAACAGATGTTCCAAATATTGCAACACCTACACAATATCTATGAAGAAGAGTCCTGAGTCCTTCTCAAGATAAGATAAAATGAGGTAAGATAAAATGAGAAAAGATAAAGAAAAGATAAGAAAAGATTTCCTTTATTTATCCTAACAGAGCTCATATAATAAGAATATCTCAGTGCTTTGTTTTGTGAGTGGTTTCAAATAGCTTGTCAAACGCTTGTCAGTTGAAGTTCCACCAGTGCAAAAATGCCATTCCCATGCTGGATAACATTGTATGGAGGACAGGTGGCAGCTGCAACCATAAAGAGCTGCACAATGGCGTGGAACAATGATGCAGCAGAGTCATTGACCATTGGGGAGTGCCATGAAATAGCTACCATGTCATTGCATGAAGCCACTGGTCCATTCACCCTTTATGACACCTGGAAGGGCAATGAGCCTTCACTCAAAAACACAAGGTGGACTCAAGAAACAAGTAGTTGTAAATGTACTGGTTAATTCTGCTACTCAGCCTATTCACATCGCAAACCAGCTACTTTAAAAGTAATTTCAGCCTGCATAGCAAATACTTTACCAGCAAAAGTTCATCTTTGAAATGGTTGCTATCAACAAACTGTAATGTTCCAGTTTCACTAAAGGTCATTTTGAACAAATGAATGAATTAACACCTCCATTATTTCTCTCTTGCAAGTGATCTGTAAGATAAATTTGTATCCTAAAGGCTTTTGCATTCTTTTAATTTAAAATAGATTTTTCTGGATGGCCATGCACAAAGCATGCTCTACTTACAAAGTACAGCGTTTATTCTTGATTATTTATTCTTTCTTTTTTTTTGCAACAGTAGTAGCAGCAGCAGCAAGCTGTTAACAGTTACAAAACAATCTTGATTTTTTTTATTTTAAAGAATTCAGTAGCATTTATGCAACTGTAAGATCAACTCAAGAATCAAAGTGCTTTTGCAGATGAATTGCTACAAAGCGGTGAAAATGGCACAAAACACAAACTGTGTAAGATGAACTCACATCCCACGTGGCTCAGCTTATATCAGCCAGTGAAGTGTTTACATCCTCACAACCTGAGAAGCTTGTATGATTGTCTTAGCCCTATCAGGGACGAAGCACAACAAACCACAGTTTGACAATAATCAAAAGCATGAACAGTTTGAGCAACCACTGGAAACAACATGCAGTGGTCTCCAGCTTCCACTCCACTCAGTAAAAAAAAAGAAGATGCTAGTATTGTACTTAAACATAGAACAAAACAATTATCATGTCAGAAGTTATGCAAACATTAATATAAGATCAAGTGAGGGCACAGGTCTTCATTCTTGTTTATCAGGACTCACACTTTTTCTGTGACTTGGGTATCATGAAAGCCTATCTTTAGGGAAATGCTTTTTTTGTATCAATGCATCACTAACTTCAAATTGCAAGTGAATTGGTCATATCCCTTTGGTAGTCTATATAGAGGGTGAATATTCTCAAATCATCCGACTCAAGTCTACTGTGGCAAAAATACATTGCCATAAGTTTTGCATTAGTGTTTACTCTAGTTTTCCCTTTTATTTTTAATATTGTTACACAATATTGCCAAAAGTATTTACTCACAAATATCCAGTGCTGACAGGAATTAGGACACAAGCTCCCGGAGTCTAGACGCTGGTGGTGGTGAAGGTAAAGATGGAGGCTTGGATGTTGCACTGAGTAACTTGGGTGAGGTGGAGATGGGGAGGAGGCTGGTTGCACAAATGAGTCTGCATGGTAGAATGGCAGGTAAGCAGTGAATTTTAAAGTATGCAGAGTGGAAGCTGATTGGCTTGAAGAAGGCGGGCAGAAAGATGATTGGGCTAGAGTAATGATGGCAGCTTTGAGTTTGACAGAATAAAGTAGAAGTGATGTGAAGAATAAACTAGCAGCCGTATACCAGGAAAGCAGACAGAGGAGCGAATAGAGATCCTTATTGAACTTACACATAAGCTTCATTAGACAGATCAACTGAAGTGTCAGACGTACCGCTCAGGTACTGTGTCAGCTATTTGCTGGATTTTTGGATTTTTCCTTTCTTAAGGACATGACTTTCAGATACTGTCCATCTGCTAGAGATTTTTTTCTAAGCCTGCCACTTCTTCTTTAGTCCTCCACCTGTCCAGTTTACTCAAATGTTTTAAGGACATACTCACCCCATGCCAAGGTACATAAAGTTTCAGCTAATAGCTCTTTGGAAATCGCCTTGTTGGTGCAAATTACTGTAGACACAACTCTGGTCCATCCCTTGAGTTAAGTGAGTTTTTATGCTTGAATGACTCAAAGGTCAGTGTTAAGTGGTTTAACAAACAAAAAGATAATGATCAGGTACAAAAATTAGACAATGTCCAAAGCTAAACTTAAAGCCCCTCAGACTGTTGCTCAAGACTGCTGTAAACGATAACAACAAAGTCCAGCTCCTTGCAAGCAAAAAAAAGAAATGAGGAGTGATTTTACGCAAGAATTTTGAGCATGGTCTTCCAAAAAATAATATTAGCATGGTATTTGAAATGCAGATATGTGGATAAAAATGAAAAGACACCTACAAACGATCAGCAGTTTGACACTGCCCCAACTAAGTAGAGGTGTAGAGTTAAGAGCATTGAATGGATGGCAAACGTAGGCGTGGGAGAAATATTATGTTATGATGTAATATAACACAGCACCAATAACACCTTAAAAACTCAAAAGCCAAATCAACAGCTCTCTGACTCAGCTCACAGCACTGCTTATTTCAGAGCATTTTCCATGAGGCAGCAATATATTACAATATATTGATGGTGCTTTTTTTTAAACACCTGTAATGTTTTGCACACCTACATATCAGGTGAGAGGTTAAATTCATACCTTGCAAAGCACTTTACCAGGTCTTTAACAGAGCAGCTTAAAGTTTCTGTGAATTATTAGCAATTAACATTTAAACTAAGAATGATTTTGTTCTGCTGGGAGTTGTTGCATTTCTCTCACAGTTCTTTTGCTGTGTAGTAACAAAACTTCACACTCTAGGGAGTTTTTGCTCTTCTGGACCAATTGTTCAAGACCATGTTGAGACAGGCATCAGGCATCGGTCAAACCATATGTTAACAATAGAAAGTATTCTTATTCCTGTCAGGTCTGGGTGTAATTGCATTCTTTTTAGTGATCAGAATTTGACACCCCATTTTCAAAAATGACAGCACAGTAATTGCTTGGAGAAGTCATGGCTGAATTTTTGAATGATATCAAAATACCACCACCCTTCCATCAAAAACCACTCAGCATCATGTCTATTTACAGTGAAGTGCTATTACTAATGCTCTTCATTCATTCAACCATAAGGCCTATTTGTCCCACCCGTGTCAGACCCCAATGCTGTTTATTTACTAAGGCTCTACATGAACAGTGGGTTTTTTTCCCCGTCTAATTTTGTAATCAAACACATAAATGTTAAGTTTTGTCTGATTCATATAAATACTATCCTCAACCTGCAAAAGCTCACTTCATTTTTAGTGTGGTTGGGTTTCCAGTTGTAAAAATCTAAATCCTGTGTCAGATTCTCAAATGTAAAAATGTTTGAATACATCATGAATTTTCGCTTTCACCAACTTAAGTCATAAATAACCACAGCTAAAAATTTCAGTTGACCGAAAAACACCAAAAATTCCTTTCAATAGTGAAAGTTATTTGGGCAAGAATTCTGAAATATTACGGTTTTTAGTAATAGTTACAACATTAATCTACATTAACATTGCTCAAGCTGGAGTGAAGAGATGCTTGGGTTTGGTTTGGGTCTTAAGGACATTATGACCAAGGGCCTGGAGTAACCCAAGGCCTATCAGTGACTCTCACTTAATTGGTGCCTTAAGTGCATCTCTTCCATTTACTGTAGGTAGATAGAATGGACCCTGCTTATATAATTTACTCTCATTAGACAAAGAGATGAAGAGGCTATTTCACTCTTAACTGAATGAATGACTATATAAGTAGACTGCTGTGGCAGACAAACATATGAGGCATAAGTGTAAATATGGTGTGTTAAGAATTGCCTTCATAACTGGATGGCTTGCTGTAATAAATGCTTCTCCATAAGGCATCTCTGCAGGACATTTCTGCATGAGTAAACATCATTTCACAAGAAATATTCAATTTTCACAACCTGTATATCAGAAATTAGATGTGTATCATACGTAAAACATTTGATGCAAATTGATGCTGATTTTTCCGGCACAGTGGAATGATCAGCAGTCACATCAGTTTTTCCATAAGGTACTGCCGATCGAGTCCTGATTTGGAGCAATGAAGTTGATAAGGTTAAAATACAGATTTAATGACTGTAACTCCCATTTACTTGTGTGCATATTTTCTTAGATAATTTCTCTAGAGAAAAATTAGAACTCAGCTGAAGTTCAAAAACAAAGTTCATTGGTGGTCATAGAAAGATAATAAAATCAGCTGTCTATGGAGAGCACATTAACCAACAGACAAAGGTTTATTGTAGCAGTTGCGGAATTAACATTAATTAGCTACAACTGAAATAATAAACCACTGGGGAAAACAACAGTCAGTGCAAACTGCAAATTAGAACTGACATCATTTGACTTTTTGTAGACATTTGGTTATTGTAGATAATTATTCATATGATTTTTCTTTTAACTTCAAATCAAAACGAATGTGTGTGTACCGTGTATTTTAAAGTCACTAAACTTAACTAGGAAGTGGCAATAAATAAATAAATCTGTACAAATGTCCAAGAAAAAGTTACATTTTAAAAAGGGTATGTCTGTAAGCCAACCTAATGATATCTGCAAGTGTGTGGGTACTCACAATCGATGCTGTCCCCAAGGAAAATTGGCCCAAAGGTCCAGCTTGTTTGACTAGTGTGATAGTTGAATACTGTACAGTTAAGTGCCCAGGCCCACTTGAAGAGGTGGACCTGAAGCAGTTCAGCTGAATTGCTAATGGCGCCCAAAAATGGAACTTCACCACTTCCACAATGACTATTTTAGTCACTGTGTTAAGTAGTTAACAGATCTATAAAGCATGTGAGAGGACAGTGTGTGGCCACAGATAAACCACAGAATGAATTAAATCATCAACAGCACTTTTCAAAAGCGTGCATGTCTGTAAAAGACACACAGAGAGAGAGAGAGAGACTGAGCAGAAGACTGAGGATTTGAGTTGTTGAGACAAAGTGAGTGCAGGCCAGAGGGGGAGTGGGGCATGGTGCAAGGCAATTGAACCAAGTGTGAATACGCCCTAAGAGTGGGTACAAATTCCTAAAATACCTGACTGATTAAATGAATATTTAATTGGTAAAGTGCAACGCAATAAACTGATTATCACAAATATTGCTGAATAATTTTCAAAGTATTTTTAATCAAAAATGATAGCCTCTCTTAAGTGTTAGCTTCTCAGTTTCTACTGTTAATTTTTTTTTTTTTTACAGTTTGATGAAACATCATCAGTTGTGAAAAATCTAACCGACAGTAGCAATGTTAGAAGAACCAAAGTGCAGAGTATTTATAATTTTATGATACATTAATTGAATTTCTTCGTTATTGTAATTGTTTTGCTACTGACATTATCTGTATGGAATGTTATGTCAAGGATTTGGACGGTGTAATAGCATCCTTATAATTATTAATAATTATCCAAATACACTGCTTTTAAAGAATGTTTTACAAAATATATAAAAATGAACATTTTTTTTCTTAAATGTCACTGTGGGTAAGAGTCCCTGTTTCAGTGAAGGGCTTTAGATGGCAAATGTAATTAGATGGAAAGAATTCCTCCAGGTGTTTAATGGCTGCTTGCAAGGTCAGCACAGCCATGTTTAGGATGGCATTCAGGCGTGAAGAGGAGGAGCTGGGTCTGGTTGACTGGTGGTGTGAGCACTGCCGTTGCCTCAGGTGACTCACTCAAGTTCAACCCACACTGCTCTTCATTTTTGTAAAATTTGACAGCAAATCACAGGAGAGTGTTGTCTGTCCAAATGCATTACAAGTCCATGGTGTTGATTATAGAAAGAGGCTGGATTCCTGCTTTCTCTAGCATTCTCAGTGTGATTTATGTTCAATTCTGTAACATTACAAATGCATCCCAGCTTATGCAACCAACCCAACTGATTACCCTTGAAGACCTTGGTCTGAGTGCAGCGTGTGAGGCTGAAGAACACCAGTGTCAAAATGTAAATGGAAAAGGTTTGTTGTGGGGGCCAGAAGAGAACCATCTCTGCAAGATGGGAAGGAAATCTAAAGTGAATCCTTAAGCAGTTTGTTTGGTTGCGCTTTGTGCAAGATACTCTAGAGAGAAGCTTCCCATCTGTCCTGCTCTCACCTTGGCCACTGTCTGCCAGCTTGGTCTGCTTGTCACATTTGAGTAGTTGCTCTGGGACTAGTCCACTGAGGCTCTGTCAGAGACCACAGAGAGCAAGGTCCCATCATCAATCACATAGATGAGCAACACACACCACAGGAACCTCCCTCCAATAATGGCCAACGATCTAAAAAATAATTTTTTTAATAAGATAGCTCTGTGATTGTAATGTCTTCACAAAAAGGAAACTTGATTGGTCACTGGTGATTTTTCTACTAAAAGAGCTTTTCGGTAAACTTTAGTTATAGCACATCTAAAACTAGAAGTCATAACAATAAGCATGAATGCCTCCAGAATATACCATGACATAACATTTTAAATTTCATCCTGCATAATGCCTCATAGATAGATTAAATTAGAGTCGTAATATTACATTTGCCAATCTTGTGTCCTGATCCAGTTTCCATGAATAGCAATCGCTCCCACTTATTTGAATCATGTTGTGATTTATGTGTCCTAAAGATATTGCACAATAGTTATAGTCCAATGATACTTCATTATTTCTGCCTGTTTAAGACATTTTAAAAATAAAGCTCTAAATCAAAACACACACACACGTGCGCACACACACACACGAGCAAGGAAACACAATACAATATGTTAAAATAAATACATTTACAAATGTAAGCATGACATCTGTAAACACCCATATTGACGATCACTTTAATTTCCTTAGTTTTTCATTATCTATTTTTATATCTCTGTGATTGTTTTGACATTGTCCAGTCTGTAGGAGCAGGCAATGACTTTAGGCATTTATGTCATGGAGAGCAATTGATGGGGTTTGGAAACGAGCCTGCCAGTCGTACTGATGTTATCTTGCTGAAAATGTTATGTAATTATGTGTGAGTGTCTCACACAAGAAAGGGAACTGGTACTGTTGTACTATTATAGAATTACTTGAATAAAAATTGTTTATTGAAAATGACATCATGTTTCGTATTTACTAGAGATTTGATTCAGAGTCTGTTCCAATTTGTCTTTGCTGTGTCCTGGAAACTAACAGCAGACCAGAGGCCACGAAC
>VUQJ01019516.1:46382-58957 GCA_015108635.1 Andinoacara biseriatus | reverse complement strand
TAACAGAACACAGAAGAGGGACTGTTATTGTTGTGTGCTGCATTTCTCTCCTCATTGTCCTTCTCCACACCTTATTTCCCCTGCAACACAGACATTTCTTGCAGGGGGGATAAAGTGTGTCAGCAGTAGTATGAAACTAAAGCTCCGGTGCAGCTTGCTAAACAAATAGGTACAGAGTTGCCGTATACCGGGGTAGACATGAGGTTGCCTTGTATAGTTGCTGCTCTTCCTGTGTGAGGCGCAGGGCCTGCACCTGCTAACCTTATGCCTTCTAACCCTATGCCTTGTATTTGAGACTGATGCATAAAAGACCTCTTGTGAACCAAATCCAGCTCTAGTCCTGAATTACTTTACTTTTATTAGAGTCATAGAATAATATAGAGGCATTGGGGCGGGAGTGGAGGGTTAAAGAGACCTCCATTGGCATGGCTAAAGTTCTGGCTTTGCTGATCAACACTTTAGTTTCCTTTTGTGTCCACATACTTGTTCATGCCGTGACGCACACATCCCGCTGCCCTGAATCTCTCTCCATCTTCCTGCTGTGCTATCAAAACAGGAATGATGTCATTCGACTTGCAGTTCCGCATGGGAATAAAACCAAACTCTAGGTCCACAGTGGCAGCAGCATCTTTCTGTCTGTGTGTCTGTTCCTTGTCAGCCTGTCTGTCTGTCTGTCTGTATGTCTGATGAGAGTACATCCGGCCATCCTGACTTCCCTGCGATTCCCCCAGGCCTGTGTGTCAGGAGGAAGGAAGGAAGGAAGGTCCTGTGGTCCACACGAGGGAGGGGTTTTTGAGAAAAGGAGGGAGGAAGTCTGAAAGGGTGTCTTAGCTGGAGCTGATCCACTCCATTGGAGCCTCTCACTATAGAAGGGCTGTTTGGACATGGACAAGGCCAAGCACAAGTGCGTGTGTGCATGTGTGCGTGTGCACGTGTGTGTGCATGTGTGTTTATCTCTGACTATGCACTAAGATCATCACAGAGAGTGAATGAGTTTTGTTGTATTTATTGATGGCTCAATTCAAAACATTCAGCATATAATTCTACCTGACCCACAGGTCTACTGGGGACGGTAGATTGTGTGTGTCTCTCTCTCTCTCTCTCTGTCTGTGTGTGTGTGTGCATTTAGTGTATGACTCAGTGTTTCTAGCTTACTGTTCATCAGATGGTAACAGCTTACCACAAAGGAAATTAAGCTTCAGCTGCACTAAACATGGAGGGTTTAGCACCTTCACAGGCACATTTATGAGCACACAAAGCCTAGAGTGCTATTCATTTTGGTCTGAGAAAAGCATCTACGTGTTGTGGGAACAACCAAGAACATCACTTTGGAGATTTTGCTTAGGGGTCTGTTTCCGCAAGCTGCACACAAGCGCTGATATTGTCTTTTCAGCACAAGTAATTTGTGCAAAAGGAAAATCGAAGTGTAAAAGAGGTGGCAGAAGACTGCAGCTGCTAGAGAAGTGCTAACAACTGCCAGCAACAGATCTCTTCTGCTTTTGGCTTTGTTGCTGGAGAGCAGGGAAGAATTAAGTACATATTGGAGAATGCTTTGGAAAAAGTCATTTCCTGGTGTGAGCGGGGGGGTGGGGGGGTGGGGGGGTGGCTGGGCTAAATACTGCCATGCACAGAAACACACAATCCACCGTACTGCTTACCAATTGTTACAGGTGTCGTGCCTGCTAGACTGGTGTTACTGGTTTGATTCCTAGAAGGAAGGGAAGCTCAGTAATCAAGGAATTGCTGGCAGCTGCATTTGAAAAATGCTGCTCAACACTATTTTGGAAAACTGTCAAACTTATCACAGGCTCATACTGGGTTTTTACCTACCTAGAGATGCAATAATAAAATCCATTACTATTTAAAGGTTTCCCTGGTGGGGAAAATCCAAGTGATAAGAGTCACTACAGACTATTATACACTTGTTTCAAGCTAAACTAAAAATATTTTACATCTTGAGTTTGAGTGCTGTACATCTGGGTGTCTGAGACATTCTTTCTCAGTGTTTGAAAAAGCTCCTCCAGTATTGTCTGCCAGTTACAGTTAAACTTCATCCATAAATCAACACATCACTTCCTGTATTGAGTCATTATTGTTTTGTTGATTTATAATTTCTATCCTTTCTTCTGTGCATTCAACTGATAAGACTTACAGTCGGGGCTTGAAAAGGCACACCCTTCACAGCTCTTGTCCAGCTACTAAAAATAAGTGGTGAAGTAATGTGAAAAACACTGCTCTATTTACATTCTGGTAACTTACAGCCTCTACACTGAGCGCAGTGTTGAATCTGGGCTAAATGACTGAGGGGAAATTTCACTGCTTTTTTTTTTCAGGCCAAACGACATGGGGAAATGGTGAAAAACTGAACATGCTGCAGAAAGAAAGAAGATGAAGTGAGCTGAGGGATAAAGATAGCAACAGCATGACTAAAACTGCCTTTTAAGAGAATATTTGATGTAAAAGAGGAAGAAAAGGGAAAAGAGGAGGGGGAATGGAAGAATCCCCATTAAGCTTTTGCATTTTGTGTGTGCACACTGTGACATCTCATTCCTGCCTAATAGCCAAAGGGAGGTGGGGGCAGAGATAAGAGACACCGCAGGCCGGATGGCAGATACAAATCACTCTGGCTGAATTTATGAATGATTGGGATCAGAGGGGCACGTGGACAGATGTGTGCTCAGACCATGCAAGCCATCACTCATCTCCTCTGATGACACCGTAGTTCTCAAACAGAGAGAGAGAGAGAGAGCGAGACAGAGATAGGTGGAGAGAAAACAGCAAAAGCCAAGATCACAGGTTCCAAGATCACCAAGCCCCATAAAATGCACAAAGGAAGGAGATGTAGCCAATGCAGAAGTGCCTAAAACAGTAAAACAAGATGACTTTGGCCAAAATACCATACATGAGAATTAAATACAGTAGACCACAAATCATAGGTGGCATCACGCTGGCTATGTCCATTGTTTAAATACAGTCTGGACATACAGTACACTCACCCATTTATAAGACTATGTAAGAGTGTCCAAGCTTTTGACTGGTACTGTGTACGAACATGCACAAAACGTATTGACCGGGTATGACAGCATGGAGTTTGTCAGCATAATAGTGTCAAAATTGTGAAAAATACTGTATGTATGGCTGATATTGCAATGAAGAAGTTTAAAAAGAAGCAGATCCTGAGAAATCCGTGGTTTTGATCTGAAATTAGTGGGCTGGGCTGCTAGAGCTCCTTTGAGCACGGGTATCACGTCGATGAAGTATCAGGAGTCAGATGACCTTGATTACATGGAGTAGGATAGCGCTCATCTTTAACGACTGAGGATTTGCAACATTTTTTCAGTCTGACTTATTGCTCTGTTTCAGAGTTATGTTCCTTCATGTTGCTGCTTTACTGCTTTCATCAAATGGAATCTTTTCTCAGCAGAAAAGCAAAATATGATTTTAAAATATCTGTCATACTAAAATACAAACAGAAATTCTTCCACTCCCTATGAAGTGTTTCTATGAAGACCACCATTGGAGCATACAATCTAGGCATTTGTTTAAACCGCACATTTTTCAGTAAAAATCCATCAAAAGTTGTTATCAAGCTTTATTGACTGCACAAATAAAGACAGCGTTTAGCCACAGAACTGAGAACAGTTCCACACGGTAAGAATATCTCCAACCATCTTGTTTTAAGCTGGAAACAATTTAGAAAGTCTTGGATGAGTAAAACAATCACATTGCACAGCCTTGATTAAGCCATTTAGGGACTGATGGGGAGCAAAATTGTTTGATATGGGTAACTAATTTGAGTACTGTGCACAAAACATACGCAGTCTTTATCTTATACCACTACTGATTCCACTTCATGTACAGTAGAGTTTACCCAAACCAAACCACCTGATGATGAAACAGGAGGACTATTTTGCTACTGCTCTCCCGCCCCTCACCTCCCAAAGCCTCTAGTGAGGAAAAAGAAGTAAAAAGGAGCTTGTTTGCACCTTATCTGCAGGAAATAGCATTAGTCAAAATTGTACTCTTGGGTTGGGGCTTGAAAGGGATGGCATGGCAGTGGCCATCATTAGTCCTGTCCCCCGACGTGTGGCCTGCCTCTGATCCAGAGCCAGGGCCGGGCAGGAAGGCAGAAGGTGGGCAGAAGAGGGTCGGCAGCCCTGGGTGGGCTCCACCACTTTGGCTTCACTAATGGGCTGGCAACCATCAACCTGGTATGTCGGTATGCAGGCCACCAATGCTTGTGCTTACGTCAGGGGATTAAAAAAAAAAAAAAAATCGGCTGAAGCAGATGACTGAGAAACAAGAGTGGCTACCCAGCCCACCAAGCCACACTTACTGCCACTGTCACTGACCATCCATAGTCCATCTTTCCACCTCTGACTGAAGTGAAGCTAGCAGAGCATTAAAAACAGTGAGTTAGTTCCGCTTAGTCTGGACTACTCATTGTGATTTCTGTGTCCATCTTTTCATGTTTTCTTCTTCTCACAGGGGGCAAGAACAGTCTTTCTCAGCTCTCTCACATCCCACAATGCCCTGCACTCCTACCAATGAGAACTAAATCTTTTCCCAGCAGTTTCCACAACGGCAGCTATTTTTCCCATGCTCTCCTTTCAGAGAACCCATTTGGGGCATTTAGGCTATCAGACTGGAAAAAAACCACCACCAACAACAACCACTGAACAAACAAACAACCAAACAACAACAACAAAAAAATAACACTTCACAATGCAACCACATTATAACTGTTTCTACACTCACACCTTTCCATTAGTGTAAACAAACAAATAAACAAAAAACAAAATGCTTTTAACAACGGTCTCCAAGCAGAACTCTTGTTTTCTTTCACTATATAAAATTGTTGCATGATTCGTGTACTTTCAGAAACAAAGAGATGATTGAAAAGTACCAGCTACAGCCTCTTTTGTGACCAGTGTATCAGGGTTAAAGGCAAACCTATAGTCTGTCATTCATCATGAACAGTCTTGTCAGTAGGAGAGGCACATTATCATTGCTGCCAGTATTTTACAACATAATTATCCAGTAGTAACACAACTCAAGGCAGTGAGCAGCATTGTAGCAGAAGAGAGCGATGAAGAGGACACTCGTGTCTCCTGTTGTACTGTATAGAGGTTGTGATATACAGCAAACCACAGGAAGCTGAACAAAAACAGGAAGTCAGTTAAATGTATATTTTATAAGAGCTCGTTGATACTATAACAAGAGGTTCTCACAACAATGGGAAGAAAGGCTGTGACACCACGATGCAGAGCACTGGCCTGCTTATCAGAAGGCTTCTATTAATACCAGTGAGATTTTGTCCCCATGTCCCCTGAGGGAGAAAGATGGAGGAAGTCATCGATTCTTCCCACCATAATCTCTGGGAAGGACAGACCTAGCCTTTTCCCTTTTGGGTGACGAGGGTTACTATTCTAAAATTTTGAAAGGGCCCACACAAGAGCTTTTTCTTTGGCATTTTAGAAATCAGTTTGATCCACTGTAGCACCAGCAGTCATTATTTAAGCCTCCACTTCCCAAAACTGTGGCTTGATCTCCGGGGATTATTTTATTTATCGAAAGCTCTGTCATTCTCTAACCACAATTTGTTGACATTTTACCAAGAGGAAATTGGTAACAACTCATTTATTTAAAAGCCTAACCCTTATCTTCTTGCTTATTGGACACGGTCCTTCAGTGAAACTGCAAATTATTGTTATGCAGAAGCAAAGGTGGAAGTAGCAGGGTGTTGTTAGAACATGGCATAACCACTTCAGGTAACATCTATTAAGTTAATTGTGCTGATGAAAATAGTCTTTTCTAAACTTTAACAAACCAATCCCAAGAGTAAGTCCCAAGATACTTTTGAAAATGTTCATAGCTGTTCTGACTGGTAACAGGATTTGGATTTAGACCACAATAACAGTTGTATTTTTATTTAAACCCAGAAACAATCAAAACCTATGAAGATTTGGAAACATACTGTGTAAAAGCAAAAGTTTTGACATACAAAAAGAAGAACAAATAAAGCAGGAATCTGCAATATTTCTGGGACTGTGATTACATTTAGCAAAACTGTGGTATTCTTCCTGTAGGCCCAGCCCCAGGAGTTGCTTTAGGGGTTGGGTACAGTGTGTGTCGGGTGGTGGTCAAAGGCCCTGGTTCTTCGATCCCCACTATGCCAGGGTTCTGTAAGGGAAAGTCTGTCCATTAGTCAAACCTTGGATGCAGGACGACCAAAGTGGTTTTTGTCCTGATCACGAAACACTGGATCAGTTCTTTATCCCCGAGGCTATTTGAGAGTATCTGTGTGTGTGTGTGAGCCAACCAGTCTACACGTGTTTTGTGGACTTGGAGAAGACATTTGATTGCCTCCCTTGGAGTATCCTGTGTGGGGTGATTCAGGAGTATGGGATGCTTGGTCTTTTGCGACGGGTCATTTGGTCCCTGTACAACTGTAGCAAGAGCTTGGTCCGCATGTTGGACTCTGCCAGGGCTGCCCTTTGTCACCAATTCTGTTCATAATATTTCACGGACAACACTTCTATGGGGAGCCAAGTGGTGGAAGGCTTCTGCTTTGGTGGCCTCGGAATCTCATCTCTGCTTTTTGCAGATGGTGTGGTCCTGCTGGCTTCATCGGGTGGTGGCCTCCAGCTCGCACTGAAGTGGTTTGCAGCTGAGTGTGAAGCAGCGGCAATGAGAATCAGCACCTCCAAGTCTGAGGCCACAGTCCTCAGCTGGAAAAGGGTGGAATGCCCACTCAGTGTCAGGGACGAGTTGCTGCCCCAAGTGGAGAAGTTCAAGTATCTTGGGGTCTTATTTGCAAGTGAGGGGAGAGGAGAGTGGAAGACACTGTGTCAGATGGACTGCAGTGATACAGACACTGTACCGGTCTGCCGAAGAGAGAGCTAGCAAGTTGTCCATCCGGAAGGAAGCCCCGGGGCAGCAGACTCTTCTCTTGGCTGACCTGAGATTTTCCTTCCACAGAGGTACCCAACTAAGGTGACAGGTGAATATATTCCACTTTTTAAACTCTTGTTCATTTGCTATAATATAAATGTGTCTCAAATTTCCACATCTTCTTAAATAGCATTATGACAGTAGGCAATATGACATCAGATCATATCAACTGTCAATCATGTCATTGTACGAGCAGCTTTATCAGAGTCACCTAAGGTTTCTATGCGTGAACGAAGCGCATGACACTTTAAACTGCTTGGCAGAAAGTGGAAGCTGCTAACCCTAACCCCATGTACTTCTAGATATTTTAGGTGTCTTTGTAGGGATTTTGACACAAATAATGCACATACACATACTCACTGGGATTATTTACCTTAAATATCTTTTGCATTGTGTTTGCTTTGCACGTGGGATTTAGAATAATGGTGTTTTTTAACCATCAAACTGTGCTGCACTTTTTAAAATATTTTTTCCATGTGTTAGTGTCTATGGTTAACACTATTTGATCTGATCAGCAAAGATATACTCTCATTTCCTCTTTGTTAATTGTTTGTTAGGTCACATTTGTTGTGATTAGTTTTATCATCAGGTTTGTTCCAATACTTTTAGATTAACATTAAATTTGACCTTTTTCTGACTTTTTATTATCTGACTTTTGAAAATTGCTGATTTTTTTTGGGGGATAAATAAAAATATTTTGGTGTAAATAAAGCCAACATTCTCAAAATAGGCCTCCATATGACTTCTTCCAAAGCACAATCACACAGACAAAAAAATGAGCACACAATCTAGAACAAACACACTAAATACAGTTCACAGATACAAATCAAAAGCTCCAGTCAGCTGAAATACTGCCAAAAGAAGACAGTAACATGAGGGTATATGCAACAAAATGACACTGCAGTGTATCAATGCTGGGATATTATGCATTTTTGATTTAATAAAAAGTAACAGTGTGCTTAACTCCAAAACTTAAACAATGTAACAATGTATCAGGTGAGCGAATGTGACGCTGATGGTGGCTTGTAGCTTGTTTTAATTCCCCACAACAAAGAGGAAGAATATCTTTCTGTCAGGACTGGAATTTGACAACTTTCTCACGAAAGCCAGCAAGAAAGCAAACTGTCATTGAAGCAAAAGGGACAAATTTAAAATTAAGATTTAAAATTAAGATTTATTTATTTTTAGTATTTTTATCTTTTCATTAAAAAAATATAAATAAATTAAATTTAGATATTATGTGACATACATTTAAAAAATAAATAAATCAGGGATTCAATATATTATACAATTTTTTTTAGCTGATTATCATTTTTCTTTTTCTTTTACATTATATTCAAAAGTAATGTAAAATAGATTTGGACCCTAGTATTATTACAGACACAATTCTATAAAAATTTCTACATCAAATAATGGAATATAAATACTTCTTTTTATGTATTACTTAAAACTGTCACAAATATATAGTATCAGTCAAATGTTTGGACACACTCACCCATTAAATGAATGTGTCCATTCTGTATTTGAAGATGTATATATACACAGAATAAGACTTGCACCTAATGATCAACACAGTCCTGGTGAATTTCTGTGTGTGTGGGACTGACTAAATAACGAAGTCCACTCGTTTTTTGTTTTTTTTATCCTTATAGCTTCAGGTTTGGTCAGCTGTGAGGAGAGCGGGCAGCTGCGCGGTGCTAATCCTAACAGAACACAAGTGTTCTGTTGCTGTTGCTGAACGGTAAACCACATGTCAAAACTGTCAAGTCACCCAGAGAGCAGCCACTTGACCTGGGAGAGCTCTGTCACACTAAACCATACTGTATGCAGATGTACTTTTTTGGGTTGACGACCACCAGTGGGGAAAGTTCATACAAAATTACAGTGTGAATAAATGTGTCTACATGCTGGTGCCGATGTATTACTATTCACTGCTGGGTGAAGAGAGAATATAGTCTCTTCCCGGATTGTGGGACATCTCACTTTCTCTCAGACTCTAATTATCATCCCCTTTTGATTATTATGCTTTCTCTTCCTCGTACACATGGTCGCATTGTGATGCTGACGTGTTTTAAAGAACGATTTCCTGCTGTTTTTTTCTAATAGTTCTAATCAGCCTGTCTTTAGTTGGCACAGATGACAACAACCACAACTGAGATGTGGGAGGGCATTTTCAACAGCTGCTTCCTTAGAGAGATGGTACTGCCTTAATTAATGCAGTAATTAAAGCGGCTTCTTAATTGAGACATTAAAAAACCTTCTATATTGTATTTTTTCAATTAAAAAATATATTTTATGGATTTATATTGTTTTTATTTCTTACATATTTTATTGTTAATACATTATTGCTTCATACCATCGGAAAGTTAAAAAAAAAGTCCCCAAACTAGTGCAATGACACGTTCTCATAATCCTATATTACAGTACATAAAACCCACGAGTACCTCACTGCTGATCATGTTTAGCTTTTTGGTGCAAAAGCTTTTTTTTTTTAATTAGAAATTTAAAAAGCAAATCAGTCATTGTGTGAAAAATTTACAGCGGTAGAGAAACCACCTAAAGCTAACATTTACAGGAATCCATGCTTGTGAGGTTTCGATGGCAGAGAAAGGCACAGTGGTATCATATCTCTGTGATACTGAAAATGACAGTAACAGGGTCAATAATAGATTCTCTGCTGACCTTTACCTGACTGAAAGCTGCTTCTCTTTCAGGGACTTACAATAGCTACATGTTAGCGGCGCACAATATTATCAAAGAAATTCTGTCCAACACAACATTAGTTAATTCACTAATCAAAAGTGATTGTGAAATAAATGTCAGCACAGCTGTAGTGAGTGTAATCTGTGCTACAAGACACAAATCAAGTTTCATTTCTATAGTAAGAGAGTGCTATGAATAAGAATTTCCACTCCTCCCTCATACATTACTTTTTCAGAAACATCTATGACAGAAGAAAACTACAAGCAAGAGCAGAAGAGATCTTTTTAAGCTCCTGCAGGAGACAGACAAGCCAGCAAGACTGGTTTCAATCAAAACAAAACTACAAGCCCAGCAGTGCTGTGATCTATTGTTAACAGAGATGGTGGCATCTGGGGATAGAAGGGGTGTCCACCGAGACAATCGACACCGTGAGAAAAATATTTCTTCTTTTAAAATCATCTCTAAAAACCACTGAGACACGAGTGTGCAGTCAAGTGCCATTTGGCTTATGCTGACTGTTCATACATAGCCAATGAGTCACTCAAAATGGAATCATTCAGGCTGAGTTTTGCCAGTGATCCAGCCAGCTGAAACATACACAGAATCAGCAGCTCATTGAAATAAGGGAACTCTTCTTACCTGCAATCACCTCCTGCAGCTTTCTCCTAAATGTCCCTCGCTGGCAGGATCCCAGTCCTAGAAGATACAGCGGGTAAGCCGAATTATTTCAGATGCTGACATTTGAGAAATTTTGCACCTTAATATTCTGCACAGCAAAAATGCTAATTCTGAATGGGGTGAGCAAATTGGAAATTCCTGTTACCTAACAGTCATATAAAATACACTCTGACACATACTTTCCAGCATTAAACAGTTTAATTTTTCGTAAGGTAAATCGCGGCACAGCAAAGCCTGCCCCGCCACATAAAACTAAATCTCGTAAAATTGGTTTCATGTAAAGTGAGCGCTGAAGCCAGGTCAATACATTACTCTGCTACTCCCCCCCACTGACTCAAGGCCTTATCACTCATCACAATGATTTGGATGAAAAAAAGCGGATTATTCCACAAAGGAGCCAATTGACTTTATGCTAAGTCTCCTTCCTATCAGGTGTAATCTCTTGCTTTGCCTATAGAGATCATTTTATGTGAGCAATGCAGCGAAGCCCAAGGGCCTTTCACCGCGGCGGGTCAGAGAGCTAGCTTCACTTCCGAAAGGTAATGCCCCACCCCTCCCTCCTTGAGTTCCTGCAGGGCTTCATTTAATAGTAAGACAAGGTTGAATTCACCTGGAGGGGAAAATTCAAGGAATGGGAGAGGAGTAAAGGAATGATAGAGCAGGAGAGGCGGGGAAGCTGTGGCATGGAAGCCAGTGAAATGTGAAGTTGTCACAACACATAGTTTCCTTTTTCAAACATAGTGAATACACTGGGGATACAAAGCAGGTGAAAAGCAGCAAGGTTTCAATTAGATCCCTCAATCTTCAGAAGTCAGGAAACGGGATCACATGAATGATGAGCAGGACATCCAGGACTTAAGATCTTGCATTGTCTGAGATGGATTTTTAAACATCTTCCATTATCCAGTCCTGTCTTTGAAACCTGAGCTCCCGGCTGAGCACATCAGTTCCCCACTTCCTGATAAACAAATGTAAGACAACGATTGCAGGAAACTTTATTCAGTTGAGCCAGCTTGACTATCTGCTTTGTTCTGTTACTCTGCCTAACCAGTCTGATATTTGATAATATTTATTACTCCTGATGACTGATAAATCATGCAGCTCTTGAACAGAAGTTACAACTTCCTCCTGTCCTTTGAAAATCTGTCATCACCTTAGTGTGCTTTCTCCTCTCTCTTTTCCCCTTTAGGTCTACGCCTGAGTGTGCTGAAAATGTACTACCAGCTTTAAGGTCTGCACCATGTCCTGAAATGACAGCAGCTGCTGGGACAGGCCACACTGTGAGCAACCGAATGCTTCAGTGTGGAAGGGGAATCTCCCACTTTGAACAATGCTAGACTCATTAGTTCTATTCAAACAGCCCTTGCAGGGCCTCTTTTCTGAAGGAGGAGATAAAAAACAGCTGCATTTTATCAGGGTATTAGAAAGTTACTCTTTTGTCTATGTATCTATTTGTGCATGTGCGTGTGTTACACAATGTTAGCAGTCCATCCAGGTGGTTGACAACAAAGACACAAGTGGTGCAGGTAAAATCCCAGACCTATTCTGGTTCCCTAATCTCTCTATTCTGACACACACTTTGATTTGTGAGTTAGTTCAAAGCCTGAGTAAACAGCCCATTCTGTAGACCAACAGCAACTTTCAGCCAACACTTGGTCTCCTCAACGTTTGTTCAAGGAGGCTCACCTATCTTTTCAACTCCAGGTTAACTGGGGGAAAAAAATAATCAGTTGATTGGCAGACTTCAGTGTCCTCCCCAATCCCCTTTGTGAGATGGTTCATTTTGGGCCCGTTAGGAATTCAGGCTCTCTATTCGTCAGCCGCTAGCATGACTAGACAGATGTTTCTGCACAGAGGTGAGGACACAGTGAAGCATAAATAATTGAAAACAAACAATTACAGTGCTGACAGAGATGATTCAGCTCATCAAAGACAGGAAAAAGTATTAACACAACATAGCAGGTTACAGAGGAGAAAAGAAAGATAAGAGAAGGAGAGAAAGGAGGCAGATTGTAAGAGCTGCATTCAGGTAACAGGACAAAGCCATGGCTTCCTGTCCTCTTTTGCAAGTTAGGACCATTTGTTCAGACAGAAAGAGAGGTTTGCCTTGCTCTTTAATTATTTCTGATAAAGCATTATATACTGCTTTATGTAGAAGAAATATGTTTTATCTACCTTTTTTAACTTTTTGTAAGAACCTATGCAAAAAAAAAAAAAACTAAACACACTTATGGGAGTTA
>VUQJ01019516.1:34992-46362 GCA_015108635.1 Andinoacara biseriatus | reverse complement strand
CAGTTAGCGCCATCGTCTAACAGCAAGATAGTCTTATATTTGAATCCACCAACTGGCCCAGGCCTTCCTGTGTGGAGTTTGCATGTGTTCCCTCTGCCTATGTGGGGTCTCTTTGGGTACTCTGGCTTCATTTCACAGTCTAAAGACATGGATATTGGGACATCTGGTGATTCTAAATTGGTTTTAGGTGTGAATGTGAGCGTGAATGGTTGGCTGTGTCTCTGTTTTAGCCCTGCAACAGACTGACAACCTGCTGGCCACCCAATGACAGCTCCAGCCCAGCTATGGTCCTGAATTGGATAGGTGGCGGAAAATAGAAGGATGGATGTTTACTGCGGTGCAGCTGAGTGTAACAAGAATATCAGTTATGAAAAGTTACTGAGCTCTCATGCAAATCCTGGAATTAAACCCAGCAAAATTATGTTTTATATATAAATAATGAAAATATCTCAGAAAATCATGAACAGCTGGACTTTTCAGTACAATAACATTAAAATTAGCAAAAGACTTTATTCCATCTTCTGTTGATCAGTCAGTTCGATAAACTAGCCCTAAAGAATGACAAATCAGACAAATACTTTTATGACTTTGAAAATGAGAGCAAGAAATGTGTCTATTTCTTACTTTACACAAATCCTAGGAAACATACTCATCAAAATAACAGTAAGTCAGCTTTCCAACTTTGCCCTGTCAGTAGTTCTCAGCCCCAAGTCCTTTCTGCTGTAGACTCAAGTCTTTCAAAAACACTGAGCTGTAGTTTTAACAAAGCTTATTCAAACAGCGACGGTCCTTATTTTAAGTCAAAGTCAGCTTTATTGTTAAATCTGCAATATGTACAGGACATACTCAGGATTGAAATTCCATTTAAGTACTATTTCCAGCTGTGAATTAAATCCATGTATGACTCCAAACCTATAGTACCTGTGTTCATTTTTATGCAGGAAAATTTAGCCAGGCATACTTATGTTCCAAACACTGAAGGTAAACTTCATTTGATGCAAGAGCAAAAACACAAATCCAGTTTAAAATCAACCATTTTCACATGGATAAAATGCATGAAATATTTAACAACAGCAGCATAGTGAGACAGAGATTCTCTTACAATCTCTGCATCCTAACATGAAATGCTTGTGAATATTTGCAGTGGTGTGATACTGTCAGATGAAGACACATAAAAGGACAGAGGGGAGACAGAGAGAAGAGGAAGTGAAAAAGTGACAGACTTACAGATCATGACACTCACAGAGGTAAGAATAATAAATCAGGTCTAACGTGACCCCACAATCTCTGTGGATCCCATCCCAATCCCGCACAGGCTCCACTTCAGACACAAAGTCTGCGCTGACAGCTCAACCTGCTAACCTTTGTGACCTTTCTATCCCTTCCCACTGCAGTTGGACACCAATGAAGAGAGGAAGTGACATGGTCACGGAGGTGAAAGGTCAATCAGATGATGCATTTCAAATGTGAGTGAACAAGATGGATGGTGACAGCCTCGGTAAGAGGAACATGCTTTAACAAGTCCGAGCATCCCAATTTGTTTTTCTTTACGTCTTTATGTGACAGTGACAACAACTCTGAGTATGTGCAAAAACTATAAGTATAAATTTAACATGCATTCATATATTATGTGTCTTGTAATAAAACATCTTTTGGAAGCAGAGTGTATATACACACTTGAACGTTACCTATCTTGGTCATGCAACGCATTTGCAGGCGAGGCAGAGGACCCCAGGGCAGGAAACCCAGGACAAAAGCTTAATTAGATAAACAAGCTTTATTTGCAGAGCAAAAGAGGAGCAGCAACAAAAACTTCCACGACAAAACAAAATGAAATCTAACGTGAATGAAAACAGACAAGAATCCATGGCATGAGGTACACAGCGGGAACAAAGACCAGATTAACAGAGACGAGGACGTGACAACAACTCGGGGCTTAAATTCATGAGGGCTGATGAGGGGACTGGACACATCTGGGAAACACAGGTGAACAAAATAATACTAATGACACAAAGGAAGTGAAACAGAGCACAACACACGGAGAACAGAAGACTGTCAAAATAAAACAGGAAACAACTAGACGGATACAGGAACGCAGACTTGACATACAGCACTGGGAAAAAAGCAAAACCAAAAACACATGAGACCAGGGACATGACAAAGGGACAAGACACACACTGGATTACCACACAGGGAACAGGGCTTCAAAATAAGCAACAATACAGTAACTAATAAATAAGGAACACAAACTAAGAATCTAAATGAGCAAACTACCGGTAGCCTAATGTTTCATGAGAGCATTTGAGATGTTCTCATTTTGGTCTGCGCACAGACTAATGTTATGCAAAACAATCAGTGACTTCAATCACTGCCTTACCATGCCTCTAAACTGCAGGTAAACTGAGCATTTTATGATGATATTGCCAGAAAACAAACAAAACAACAGGTTAATCACAACAGCTGTGATATGAGATCAGATAAAGTGATCTTAGCGAATGTTTGAAGCTATGGCAAAAACGGTACCATGTTTACACAACATGTAAACACCTATTCTTGCTTGTGAAACACAGTGAAAGCCTGCAACACATATTTAAAATATATTTTAAAATTTGATAGCACAGGAAAAGATGTGCACGTTTGGTGTGACAGAACAACAGCACTGGAAGCAACTATGCCCACTCTGGTCACTTTCCATAAATGTCTTATCAATCTCAGCAGGCTGAATTTAGAAATCTAGCATCCTGACTCAGAAAGTTAAGATTATAGAGGAAAAAAAAAAGGTAAGAGACACTCGTGTCACTAAACTAACCAGGTGGAAGGAAAGTTTCTTTATGAAGAAAAAAGATTAAAAGTTAATTTAGATTTTAGTTAGTTAAACATACTTTTACAAAAAACAAACAAACAAACAAAAAAAACCGGACAAAATCTGAAAATCTGAGCACCAGGTTTTATGAAGTGTAAAAAGCAGGGTTTGTGTGCTTTCAGTTGCTGGAAGCACACATAGACAGATCTTACCACTTCACACCTCCAACGCAATTTAAGTGTTTCCTTAATGACTTTTCTCTATAGTTTTTGAGTAAAGTAACACAATTTATATGAGATTAAACATTTTCAAAACCCAGATTTACAGTTACCGTGGAAAACACAGTCTGTGACGGGTGAAATTAATGAGACTAAAGAGTAATATAATCAAAATGTTCCGCACCCAGTGTGTAATATAATACTGCCTACTGGCATCGCCCCACTATGCAAATGGTTTCCTTTGTTGTTGGTACTCTCACGCAGCAACCTTAGCCGCTGACACATAGAGGTGATGGTGCAAACTGCAGGGTATCAGCCCAGAAGACCCTGGTTTGTGTCCCGATAGGACTGCTGTGTTATCCACTTTGGCTTCTCCCACTTGCTGAGCTGTTTTGTTTTTCAGTTGCTTTTTACTTTTAATTTCACTGACTGATTAGATTTATATACTAATGACTACTGGGGTACAGTTAGGAAAATATCATGTTTTGAGTTATATAAAAGGCCCCTGCACAGTGAGGACACAGATGCCAAAGGACACCTTGTGCCACTCTGGTAGTTTTGACAAAAACGGCACTAACTAATGTCACTTGAATTGGAATGATAATATAATCCAAGATAAGACTAAACATTAACAGGAGCCGAGGTTAGTTTGTTGCCTTAAACTGTTTATGGAAGTCTTTCTTCTGAGTTTATATAAAATTAACAAAGTGAGAGTTTCACACATTTACATGTGACACAGCATTTGTTGGCAAATTCATTAAACAACACAGCATGAATTTGCCAACTGTATTTCTTAGATGTTCTTAATCTGTTACATCTCATCCTATGAGTTATTGAACAGGAAGGGGATAGAGTCACCAGGGTTCAGGTGATTAAAAGAGAGGGACAGAAGAATAGAAAGAGACCTATGAGCTTTACTGGACTTGACTTCCAATTTTCAGTCCTACTGAACTCAGCTCCTTTATGTGACATGTTGGTACTGTGACCCAGAAGAACTGATCAAAACATGACTTTGAGGTCAAAATATCCTAAATGAAACAAATGAAACAGCTAATGGCTATTAAAAATTTGCAAACACATACTGATGTGTGTACAGAGACGTATATGTCCTCAAACATTCTTATAAAAATGCATACAGGCACATACACATTTATCCCCACACACAAGCATGCACACACATGGATATGACCAACAGTGGTGAACAGCTGCATGGGCTGGTCTGGAGTGAGACCAGCCACCTCTTGGCCACAAAGGGTTGCTTGTGCCCTCAGCTTGCTAGAAACATAAAACACAAGAGATAAGACCAGACACTGTTTGCCAGGACCAGCGGACCTCCCCAAACAGGAACTGCAAGTGCAAGTGTTCAATGCACACACGCACGCACACACACGCACGTGCCCACACACACACACACACACACACACACACGCAAGTACACTGCATGCTCAATCAGAATATAAAGAGGGCATACTTGTTTATTTGTCAAAGCCCACCTCTGCTGACCCACTAGCACACATTGCTAAGACCATCTGACCACTTATTAGTATAAAATAACATCAAACCATCAATAAGAGCAGCACACTTCACAGCAAGCATGCTTCTCAAACATGACAGGTGATTTAAAGCTCTAGTTGCTGGCAGCACTCAACTGCCGGCAATCAGTTACTCTCTGAATCTGATTGTTGATAAAGTTGTTCATCACTGAGGTGGTTTAAGTGTTTCATTTATTAAGATGTGATTCGTTATCATTCTCATGAATGAAGTCCAATCACCTTTTTCAAGCTCTTGAGAAAATAATGAATAAAAAAATAAATAAAACACATCATTACTTAATACAATGGAAACCACGGTTTAGTTGCTGAGGTATGGGAAGTAAAAATAAAAGAATGAGCTGGCTTTATGACTCAGTTGAATTTTAGCATATATTAGCATATGCATATGTGCTGTAACTGCCACGTGTAGTCATGTAATAGTAATAAGTTCACTTTTACAGGTCTGTAAAACGCAATGATAAAGATGCATGTAAGTAAATTCCAAGATCATTTTTTTTACAAGTATCTAATGAAGGTAATATTTTAATAATTTAAGATCACCTAAATATATTACTCATT
The DNA here is from genome assembly GCA_015108635.1 of Andinoacara biseriatus. Lineage (NCBI taxonomy): Eukaryota > Metazoa > Chordata > Actinopteri > Cichliformes > Cichlidae > Andinoacara > Andinoacara biseriatus. Next base: position 41,230 of record VUQJ01019516.1, on the reverse strand, counting down.
ATATTTCACAACTCTAGCAAAGGAACAAGCTCCTGCCCTGACATGCTCAGTAAAAAAGACTGAATATAAAAGATGGCTGCGTCCATCGTGATGCCAGCCACTCGTTTGTGAAGCCCCATTTTTAGGTCTCAGTGTTAGCAGTTTTGCAAGATCAACTGCTACAATTAACCACATGGCAAACTACAACTGTAAAGTCAATTAAAATGCTTGAAATGATACATTTTCTAAGATGAAGCCTAGAAGACAGCTGCTCACTATAGTTGCCCATGTCTGCATCCATGGCAAAGTTGCCATGCGCCTAACTTTAAACCTCCACAAAGATTACATGGTTCAGTTATGTAAAAATTCATGCCGCAGAGAAACAGGCTGTGAAAGTGTTTATTTCCGCTGTTAAGCTGAGCATTTTAACATGGCAGTCTATGGGACCTGACTCACTTTTGAAGCCAGCCTCAGGTAGCTATTTGAGGAAAGCAGTTACACACAATACTGGCAAACGCTCTTATTTTCAGGCCCTGAGGTTGCTGCTTGTTTAACTGAGTCACATATTTCGTGTCTTAAATAGTGGCGACTGTGAAGCCAAAGAAACCTGCTTTTAAGATGAAGCTCTATAATCTGTTCTATTCTATTTTGCTCTCTTTCTGCTGAGTCATGATTTGTTCAGTCACCACTTGCAGGCCCACACGGACACAGGGCCACACACACCACGACACAGTAGAGTCTGTGTGGCTTGGATCAAGGTCCACTCGCATAAGGGGAGGAGGGAAAAACCCCTAAACGTGACTGATGTCTTTGTCCTTATCACAGCCCTTCTTCTTCTCTCTCTCTCTCTATCTGTCCATCCATCATTAGGCTTGTCTCCCCCTCTCTGTCACTTCCCCGTCTCTGTCCATCTGCTATCACCACTACCATTTACTGCTCACATATTTGTGTGCCGCCTGCCGTGCTGCTGTCTTATCTCGCTTTCTTTTATGCAAAACATTTTTCATTTGAAATTTCAATAGAAATTTTGCATCAATTCTTAAACCTCGTAGGAGTTCCTGCTAAGTGCATGAATCAGCTCGATGACCTTTTGGCGTTTTAAATATTTGTGTCTGTTGCATCAACAGGGCGTGCATCTTTGTAAAGCCAGATGTTTGAGGAAGATGCGATGGGAGAAATGTGGAGGCCAGGTGGTTTATTTTAATAATTTTCACTTCATTCATCAACTGTCGACACTGACCAGTGGCCATGCAGCCATGGCTCATCCATAACCTCGATCAGCCACAACATAGACATTGACATGCATACAGATATGCTGCTCGGGCAAAATTAATTAAATCTATGCTATTCAAAAGAAAAAAATTCAAATGCACACTCTCAAACAACAAAACAAATCAAACCCAAATAAACAAACAAAACCACCCATTTTAACAAAGTGTTTGATTATGTGGTTTAGAATGACGCTTGGGGGGATTTTACAGAAAGGCTTTAGAAGGTGGAAGCTTAAACATCTGCGTACGCAAATAAGAGTGAGAGAGCACCCTGGTGTCTGAAACACCTGGGGCTTGGTCCCTTTTGGGAACATGTTCAGGGTTCAATCCACAAAATAAGCCCATCACAGAGAATCTCACTGATATAAAATGCAGGGCGATAAGAATGGTCACACATGCATGAAGATACAGTCATGCGTACACATAAAAATGTTGCTGCTCTCAAAATACAATCTGACATCAACATCCAACAGCGTTTTCTCATCCATTTCCTCATTTAATCTTCATTAATATGCAGTCATTTAAGGATAAAAACTGAGATGGTAGACTATGACAAAAGCTTATTTTATCACCAAGCCGTGGTTTTTGAATGACTTAGCCAAACATACACAACATTCATGCATATTGCAATATTTTCACTTCAGTGAAAGTCTTTTGCATCGACTGAGAGAGATGGAGAATGTCGCAATGCAGACGTGGACAGAGGTTTGTCCACACTGTAGCTTTACTTTCAAATTTCAATCATTCATGAATGTGAAGGAAACTTTGGACTCAGTTAACTTTAATAGGGGAAGTTCAAAGAGACAAACCAAAATGGCCACAACCGGCTCATGCCATTGGAACATTTAATATTTTAGTTTTAGCCAGCAACATATACAAGGCTAGTCTGTTAATCACCTAACAGTTGCAGAGACTAGTTAGCATGGAACTGGCTTTGCGTTTTGCACTGTTCTCTTTGCTTGTTTGTATTCCTTTTCACTTTTTACTTTCGCTTTTGCTTGCTGCTTGGCCAGGGTTAGGCAATTAGAAATACTTGATTAGGTTTAAGAAAAGAATGTGCTTTGGGTTAAAAATATGCCACTTCACAAGCATGCATGCTAAAAATGACGTCCGTCTGTTTGAGGCGGAGACACCAGAGCACATCTTGAGCACATCAGTAGGACACCAGCGGCTTCTAAAGGTTTGATTAGATGACTTTTTTTCTAACAAATCTTCTTTTCTTTTATCCAGGTTGGACCTGAGTCTGGGTTTAAAATGAAACGATGACACAGAACATAGCAGATTTCAGCTAGAGAAAATTGGTCTGTGCTAGTTAAGAGTGCTTTCATATTTTTTTTCTTTTTCAACAAACTCTGGTTTGCTTGACTTGTTTGGGCTGGGATTAAAGCTATCAATCAAACTCTGAAAGGAGACCATGACCCTTCTTTCCAGGCAGTCTTCATCCAGTTCCAAGTTTGTTTTGTGGTGTGAAAGCAATTAAAATGCTGTATTTTTTAAAATAGCCATAGATGAAACTTCTATTAAATCCAGACATAAATAAAATGCAACAATGTATTATGTTTTTTTTTTGTCCATGCAAAATGAACAGAAGGATGAAAGCCCTCTTAGTGCTTTTTATTATAAGTGTGCATATCATGTTATACGGACTCCTTTTGCCTTCATAACGGATTAAATTCTTCATGGCACAGATTCAAGAAGGTGCTGGACACATTCCTCAGAGATGTTTTGCTGCAGATTTGCTGGCTGCATATCTATGATGCAAATATCCCAGTTCTAGCATATCCCAAAGGTGCTTTGTTGGACAGAGAGCCAATGACTGTTGAGCCCATTTGCATGCAGTGAACTTATTGTCAAGAAATATTATCCTGCTTGAAGTGCCATCAGAAGATGAGTATGCATCTTAGAGGAATGCACATGGTCAGCAACAATACTCAGGTAGGCCGTGGTGTTTACACAAGGTGTATCAAGACAATATCCCCCAAACCATTACACCAGTCCCAGCTGGTTGAACCGCTGATACAAGGTAGGATGGAACCATGTTTTCATGTTGTTTACACCAAACTCTGACCCCACAAGCTGAATGTTGCAGCAGAAATTGAGACTTCCATTATACACTTTTGGTGAGCATGTGCAACCTGTAGCACCGCTTTCCTGTTCTTAGCTCACAGGAAGGGGCAACCAAAGTGGTCTTCTGCTGCTATACCCCATCTGCTTCAAGGTTTAATGTTTTGTGCATACAGAGATGCTCTTCTGCATACTTTGGTTGTAACAAGTGGTTATTTGAATTAGCGAAGACCTATTAGCTCAAAGCAGTCTGGCCATTTTCCTCTGACCTCTGGCATCAACAAGGCATTTCTACCAAGAGAACTGCTGCTCACTGGATATTTTCTCTGTAAACCTCAGAGATGGCTGTGTGGGAAAACCCCAGAAGATCAGCGGTTTTTGAAACACTCAGACCAGCCCCTCTGGCACCAATAACCATGCCATGTTCAAAGTCACTTAAATCCCCTTTATTCTCCATTTCGATGCTTGGTGTGACCTTCGACAGGTTGTCTTGACAATGCCTACGTGGCTACATTCATTGAGTTGCTGCTATATGATTGGCTGATTAGATATTTGCATTAATGAGTAGCTGAACAGGTGTACCAAATGAAGGGACGAGAAGTGTATACCATACAGTATATGTGTGTGTGTGCGTGTGTGTGTGTGTGTGTGTGTTAGCATACAAATGTAAATAGTTTCAGCATTGGAAAACACTTTTCCAATAAAATAAATACATATTTATAATAAAGTCCGATTGCCTTTCAATACATTTTAAATTGTTGTCTATGTTGTCTGGCCACTCCTACAGGAATCAAGCCAACGTTAGGCAAAGTATGTCAACACAAGGTCACTAATGATCGATATATACTATACTAATATACTGCTTCCAAAGTGGTAATAAAGAAGCATGATGAAAAATCTTTTCCCTATTTGTGTAACATTGATCATCTCAAACATTCTCCCAGTGTTTCAGTGATTAATGCTAATTCCTGCATCGCCTTATGTGCCCCAAAACATTCCACCACTGTTTTCTATTTCGGATTGAGATATTTGCCTGTTTTTATTCATTTAGCTACTTAAAAAAGGTCCTGTGATTGAGCTCCATGTGAAGAACTTTCTTTCATTCCCAGAGGGATTTGACTAAACTTTAACCGTTGCTGGGCAAAATAAGTCCACATGACAAGAGGGGGACTGATTCCCATGTGATTGGTTGATAATTGCCTTGTTTGGAATGATGGAAACATTCTTTGAAATCTGTGTTACCACTGTTCATGGGCAATTTAACGTACCTGTAAGGGGAAAAGTGTTATCACTGATTAACAGAAGCCCGTATGTTAGAAGACTAACTACCTTTGGTGAACCCTGATCCAGAAACACTACACTAACAGCCTACCTAGAGGTAGGTTACTGACTCTATTGAAATAAACACACCTTACTGGCACATAGTCAGAAAAAAAGAAAGAAACAGAAAGACAGTAAGTATGTAACGGAAGTAAAAGTATGCACGTTAACACTGATAGGACTGATAAGAAAGAAAAAAAAAAGAAAAGATAAAATATTTCCATTTCATTGCTTTCAGTCTAGCCACAGTTTGACTTGGGTTAACTGCCATTGCTGTGACTCATAATCAAAAGGGTGGGCCTGTCAAGATACAGTAAATATGCTCTACAGCTAAGTGCTTGCTGAACTCTGTTAAACGGAATTGGGCATAATTAACACAATGCTGATAGATGCTGATCTGCAGCAAACAGGATGCTTCTTTGGGCTTAAGAAGGATGTGAAACAAAAGGTAGTGAGAGGTGTGGCAACGGGTAGACTGCAGGTTTTGAACAGCTGAGCTCTTGCGCTGACTCAGCATGTCTATACACTGTCTTTACGCTGTATAATGAGCTGCTCTTCAGCATGTTCCTCAAATTCAGTTGCATTTTCCTTGACAATGATAAAGTTTTCTACACTTTAAGCATGCTTTCCTGCCAAAAAAAAAAGAAAAAAAGCCAGAAATTTAAAGAGTATTTGTTAAATAGAATTGGCAGCAAGCAACAGGAAATAAACAATAAACAAGTAATAATGTAATATTTTGGGGTGGCATATGACTACAAACTGCCTCATACTGCAGTCTAAGATAATAAGAGCCTGTTGATCACTGTGATCTATTTAAATCACTTATGACTTGTCTTACTTGCCCTGCATGCAAGTGTGCAAACTCTATATCCTGCTTGCTTGTACAGCCTTTAGGCTCTAAGCAAGGCTCTTCCCTTTCTGCTTTTCAGCAAATGCAGCCAGCCAGTAACTAGCGCCCTCTGTGAGTACTGTAGGTGCTAAATGCAAAAATGAGTCTAGCAGAGCAGGGCCGGCAGCTGGACAGGGACAAATGCAGCATAGCCCTCGGCAGCACTCATGGCAGAGACAGCGGTAAAACTCCCCGGAAACAGCTGCTCTGCTATCAGTCACCCTCCCTACAGTCACACATAGATACTTTTTATGGCTTAAGAATGTGTTAAGCAGCATAAAATAACATGCATGTAAGACTATGCAAAATGATAAGTCATGCATGCTTTTCATTTACAATATGGATAATGTTAATATACATCCCACACTCATTCATTTGTTTGACTTCTTTGTGTGCGTGTTTGTGTGTGTGCGCAAGCATGCGCCAGCTGTAAACAAGTTTAATTACAGATAAACCAGCCAACAGAACAACAGCATAAAGCAAAGTCCAGGATGTGTTAATACTACTGATAGATGAGGTTTAAACCATGTCAAGGTGTTAAATTACCCAATTCAAAACAGGAAAAGAAGCATACACAAGTATTTACAATATGTAGTGCACTAAACACACACACACACACACACACACACACACACACACACACACACACACACACACACACACACACACACAAAAAAAAAAAAAACCAAAAAAAAAAAAAAAAAAAAACACCGAC
>VUQJ01019510.1:19053-41885 GCA_015108635.1 Andinoacara biseriatus | reverse complement strand
AGATATCAACCAAACTGCTGCCACAGCTGTTACTCCATTTGAACTATTATTAAATTGCAAAAAGAGAGAAGATGGGATGTTGAAGAGCCACTGTGAAAGTGCAGTAACTGAATCAATGCATGAATACAAGCACAGATACAGTAGGAGGATTATGTGGCAGCAATGTCCAAGAAATGGAGGGATTGCTTCATCTCTGCAGCTAAGGCCTCAGTCACACAAATGGTGATGCTCTAGGACTGTGTGACTGACAGTGAAGCTATTAAATTAACTTTATTTATTATGTTACTGCAGAAAGCATTTATTAAACACAAGTTAAAAAATAAGCAAAGGGCATGATATACTAAATAACCATGCAATCATGTTGGTTATGCTAATTAGCCATGTGCAGATGTGGTGGCTAATGATTAATAGGGATTAAAACATGGTAGCCTTGTGAGCGCTGTTTAAAGATTGTTCAGGTAAAAAGTAAACTCTAAAGCCACTGCAGTCACAGAGTGAGAAGTGAAGCTGCTGCTGCTCTGCAAGCATACTGCCACCCCTTCTGTGCAGATAAAAATCCCACACTTTATTACCAATGAGTCAACCAAATCCTCAGGCAAACAACCAGGGGAGACCAGTTTTGGTTAAAATGTCAACATTAAAGCTTGGCAAATTTTTAGGGTAATCCCAGGGAGATTCCAGCATGAAGAAACCTCTACATCCACCCACCCCACTGAAGCAAAACCTGAGCAAAATGTATTTTTTTCCCCCCTGCAAGTGCTTGATGCATGAAGGGTTTCCCGTTTAAAGAAATTTGTCACATTAGCATTCCCTTCTCTCCCTACACCAGTGTTTCCCAAGCCACTAGCTTTCTTTAACTTTCAAATTGCCCCAGTACTTGAATAGATTAAAGTGTGGCATTTAAGGTACACACAGACCCGACACTGCTCTGCTACTCTTGTATTACAGTAAATACTAATAATATACTTTATGCCATCTAAATCATATCCCCCTTTTTACTGGTATGCTTTTTATAAGGTAATTTCACGAAGAAAATATATCTATGCAAGTGAAGTGTTTAATAATCTGGTTTTTATGTTGTAGTTAATTGTATTTTGTTGTCAGTAACATTTCTTTATAACTCTCTCGCAAAATTACAAAATGGAGGCAAAAACGAGACTCTGGGACAAAGTTTGAGGTTCAGCTTGAGCAAAAATGTTATTTTTTTAAGTGTGCAGAGAGAAAAAAAATTTGCTGTTTAAAATAACGTGGTGCAGCGTCATACTAGATATGAGATTGCTTGTTGTTTTTACAACTTATAAAATTAACTCTGAATTAAACAAATTCACATTCAGTCCAAGGATCAAAGCCAAGTGGTTCCCATCCTCTTGAAACACTTAATGTCTTATACACCTCTTGTAAAAGATCCTTGCCGACATGTTTCCTTGAGTATTGAAGGTGTTGAGCTGACAGAGTGACCAACATTGCTGTCCCTATAGAACCCTGGTTGCTACCATTTCTGCCTTGCTGAAACTCCCCAAGCTCAGGTTGCTGTAATGACTTTCACTGTCACCAGCTAACACCAAGTGGACACCCAGGTAGCAGACTTGATTGGCTCGGGCTGACCTGAAAACGCTCCTACCTGCACCCCTACAGCACTAAGCAAAGCTCAATCAGCATACGGTTCTCAGTCACACTGGAATATAGCTACAGTAAGTGTGTTCTCAGTGTAGTGGCAGTAAAAGATACAGTGACAGCCTCCATAGCTGGCTGCATTAATCCTTGATGGAAGCTAAAATAGGAAACTGAACTGGGACATTTGGGCGTGTAGGAAGGCTGGAGGAAAAGGACCAGTAAATATGATATAAAACTAATTTACCATGATGCATTAGCAGCAGCATTTATGATTTAATTTTCATGCAGATTTCCCAAGGTAAGACTGAGAAAAAAAAGAGAATGGAGTTGTAACACTCAGATGCACGCAGATGTGATTGTTTACATTCCATTCTGCATGCTTACCGCATACCTGACTCCTCACTAAGAAGCAGATAGCAGCAGATATACGGATACAGGGTAACATAATTGTGACAACGGATGCGGAAACTACAGTGTGGGGGTGAGAAACCTATCAATGTGTTAATTTCTGCTCATCTGAACACTCACTTAGAGCTGCATCACAACAGTAATCTGCCATGTTGCGTTAATTCTGCTAACTTAAAAGTGATCACATCCTGCTGCTTCTTTTCACACAGAGCTTTGCACAGGTGAATCCCTCATCACCACAGGTAGCTGTTTCAGCATGCAGCACTGCTATTTTTTCCTCTTATTTCATGTGCGCAATGCACCCGTCTTAATAGGGATCAGGAGAAGTGGTAAAAGAAGATAAACAACAAGCTGATTAGCTGCTAGCAAAAATTCCTACATGTATTGCACACTTCAAAAATCTAATTCCAGTTGCTCATGGCATTGCAAGTTTCCCAACCCTGTTATTAACTCCTGACAGTTATTAACTCATTAGTCTTCCTGATATCAAGGTGCATCTTCGAGGGACAGATAAAGGTGTTCGTTCAGTGTCTTAGTAGCCAAAATACTTTTTCCTTTTCTTCTGTAAACTTTACTGTGAACAATTGAATGCAACTTAATGAATGCCTTAACCCAAGAGAGACTCTCTGAAAATGTGCATCATTATTCTTTACTAGCATCTAATCCACAGGGGCCACAACAGCCAAAGGATGTAGTCCTAATGCCACTCTTATATTATCCATAATGTTCTGCTCTAAGCACAATTCATTACATCTCTTGGAATGTAGTACTGCCGTACTTTCTCTAATATTCGTCTTTGTGTTTTGTGGACATCCTAATTATGTCCTACAGGGCACACCTGATTGCTGACGGCAAACTAATCCAATCCTTACCTCAGAGACTAATAAAAGCCCTGTTATTGTGTTTGTGTGCATGTGAGTGGAAAACAGGATAATGCCCAAGGATTTTACCTGACATGAAAAATTAAAGACATATTACATTATGTAGGAAATTAAGTACTTAAATCCATAAACAGTACCCCTGTTTGCAAAAAGTATCAAGATCCGCATTTTTAATTACAGAAAAGAACGTGGTGAAAGCTAACAACCCAGTCAAGACATCCCAAGAGAAAGAGAGAACACCTTTAGAGTTGAGGCATTAGTGAAGCAGCAGAGCACTGCAAAAGAGAACTTGATGTATTATTCAGAAAGGCCATGGACATCTTTTGGAGATCGACCATGCATGTAAGCCAGTCATTGACCCTGTTTCGTGACTGGAGGCAGAAAGAAGCTAAACAAAGCACAACTTATTACTGTTTTATTGGAATGTAGCAATGAGGTGACTACATTCCAGTAAAGAAGTTAAATTGCTGGCAGTATTTCAATGTGCTCCTATTTTTAAAGGCTAAAATAGGATACAATAGAAAACATATATTTAAGGACGTAAAAGATAATCACCAATGGCAGCGTGCAGTGTTTACCTGTACCTGTTGTAATGCATCAGTTGTAATAGTGTGTTATGTATTTTTAATCATTCAAAGATAGTGTTTACTATAGTCACTATGACGTCAGTGTTTAGAGCCATAAGAAAACTTATTTGGATGAAAGGATGTAGTGCTAAGTTATTGGATAAAGCTAGATGGTTTGTAAACTACATCCATAAACTGTACTGATTCATCATGAGGCGAGATTGCATGTAATTAGCTAGAGTACTGTGCAAAAGTCTTGAGTGACCACTCATTTCTTTTAAATTTGCTAGCAAAATGGTTAACAGGTGTTGTGATTTATTATTAAAACATGCAACCATACATGGAAATACAATATATAAAGCAAAAACATAGTTTGTACAAACCAAATTGGCTTGAAAGTCAATATTTTCTTTGACCAACTTTATTCTTCAACATAGCCTAAAATCTCTTAGGCAAGCTTTCTTTTAATTTCTTTAAATAGCTTTTAGGAATAGTTCTCCAGGCTTCTTGAAGGACATTCAAAGCTCTACTTTGGATGTTTGCTGCCTTTTGTTACGTTCTGTATCAAGACGATCCCGCACTGCTTCAATAATTTTGAGGTCCGGGCTCTGGGGAGGCCAATCCATGACTGATTGTGTTCCACTGTGTGTTTTTTCTACCCAGGTATGCTTTTACTGCATTGGCAATGTGTCTGGCATCATTGTTATGCTGAAAAATGAAGCTGTTGCCAATTAAATGCTTTCCTAGTAACTAAGTGCCTAAAGATCCTATTTAAAATTGGTTCTTTGCTAAGCTGTCTGTTATGTGAATGCACAACACCAGTTCATCCCTTGAGATAGTTCCCTTTTTTATGTTTGGATACAGGTAATCATAGCTAAGTGTTGAATGGCATAACAAACAAACAAAAATAGCTCTTCTGAAAATGGTCAAGTACAAGGACTGGAGTGAAAATGAGTGGAAAAAGCAGCCAATGACCTTCATAAAGAGAACTATTGCGCTGGACTGTTTCAGCAATAGCTACTTAAAAAAAAAAAAAAAAGTCTGGCTCTTTGGAGGCAAAATGTAAAGAAACAGCAGGTTGCTACAAATCTTTTGCATAGCACAATTTTTTTGTACCAGGATGTAAATGTGTTTTTAATGCTGTAGAAGTCGGACATTCTAACATGAGGCTGACGCACCTAGAGGAACTGCAGTTTATAGCACTTCTGCATTGGCTTCATTTTTCAGCTTCTGAGGTTGCTTCTTGTTCAAAACCTCAAATACCAAGGGTTTCTCTCTATGAACAAAGGTCTTGTTTACAGCTGAGTTTGAGCAAAACCTTTCCTACCCTCAAGTACACTGCTCAAGTAAACAAACACTGCTCAGACTTTCAAAGTGTACACTACCCTATCATTATAATAGGATGTTATTCATCCTTGAATCATATTTGAGTTTATGAATGCAGATTTTTTTTTGTGTGAAAAATACACCCAATAAGAACAAAGTAAGTGATTTGTTGACCATCTATAAATACAGGGAGCACGGCTACATTAAGCACAAGGACAAGAGAAAAGTTCCTGCTTACAAAACAAGATTAAAAAGTACAGAACACACAATGTCAGTAAGCTGTTAGTTTAAATTTAAAAGTAAGACCTTTTCAATATTGTGTGAAGTAATTTTCACATGCACAGTGCAACCATGAGCTTTTTCAGACATTTCTCAAAGGAGTTGCATGTAAGAATGCAAATATCCTACACAATCTGATGCTCTCTAATCAGCTCACTTGCACAAAGGAAGCTGATTGGAGGGAATTCACAATTAACAAGTGCTTATTATGTGTCCTCCCTTCTGCCTCCTGTACTTCCTTTTCATGGGTCGTTCTCATAGAAACTTTGTTGCCATGTGAGACACCAACAGATTAAGACAAATGTTCTCAAACTTAAGCATGTTTAGCAGCTTCGAGAGAGAGAGAGAGAGACAGAGAGAGAAGTTACTTGTAATAATTAAGATAGGGGCAACAACCTGAGATCAGACCCACACACAAAAGGCAATCCTGCTATGCTACATTTATCCAGCTAAATAGGAGAGCGTCATGTTAACGATTACAGGTCTAAGATCTGGAATGTATTCTGTAACTAGACCCTAGACGAAAGCTGGCTCTAAGATGAATAAAAGTAAGATACGGCAGTTCTTGAATGTTCATACAGACTTTAGAATTGTTTTATAATTCAGCATAAAACATCAGACGTAATGAATGAAAATGATAAATGTGAGGGTCAAGAGGATCTGCTGTGACCCCCTTGTGTAGCAATGGCTGCACATTTTCCAGTAAGCTTTGGTCAGTCTTGCTGTCACCTTTGGAGAATTTTCCTGCACTCTATTCCACTCTGGGGCGTTCGTGGGTGTCCTCACATTAACCGCTTGCTTTAGGTCCTTCCAATATATACAGAATTCCCTCTTTTTTCTTTTTTGACCATTCTTTGGCACAACCATCTTGAGATTCAGTTCATGGACTGGTGTCCTGAGATTTCGCCTTAGTACTTAGACGTGTCTTCAGAATTTATTGTTCCATCAATGATGGGGATCTGCAAAACAGGTCCAAACCATGACAATACCACCACCATGAGATAAGGTTCACAGTTACCACCAGAGAAGCTGTTCGATGACAATGACACGGACAAAATAGCGACCCTTCATATATGCAACTCTGCACAAAGTAAAGAGACAAGAGACATTTGGAGCATAAAAAAGTAGTGTGAAGTCACTCACATACAGAAGAGAATGATTTAGCCTACCATAACTAGTGGACAAAAGTGGACCGATATGAGCTGAATAGGAAACGAGGTATTACGTCATAATATTTACCATGTACTATGACCTGGATGACTGAGAACCTACACAGACACGTTCTTTAGTCTATTTTTAAACTTCTTTATAGTGTTTTCAACCTGGTCTTGTATGTGTAAAAACAGTTTCTGAGAATATTTGCTTTTGAGATATGCAAATTAACTTAGTTGCTTTACACCATTCCATCTCAAATCATCATGTTTTTAGAAGATTTGCTGCTCAGCCTCCTCTGATGTGCATGTCTACAAATTAGGTCTTGAAAATGAAAAATACGCATATATTTAACAAAATTATTTTCTCAGTTATAATTTCAGTACCATCTGGAAAATATCTACTGATATTTTTGTTTTCGTGGTACAACCTGTTATATTTGCTCAATCCAGCATGGAAGCTGAATGAAAATAGCATTTTCTTCATTTTTGTGACATGTTAAAAGGTTTTCTACATTTTTTTATTCTGCATTATTGTGAAAGACAATATATACCATTCAGAAATTGTTACTTGTCTTTTGTAATGAAATTTTTTATTAGTGTGTTACTCAAATATGGGATTGCTTTAATTTTATTTCTATATTTTAATGACCCAATACTCAAACCTTTTTACCACCACCAAGGAGGTTATGTTTTTAGTAACATTTGTGTTGGTGCATGTGTTCATGGTATTCTGTCTGTACACAATTGCTTGGAAGGTGTTGAATGAATTCTAATAAAACGTTGTAGGAGTCTAGAGTGGGGTCATGTTAACAATCTATTAAAATTTGGCTTACACCCACCGAAGTCTTCAAGGACAACTTAACAATTTATTGGTCCAAAATTGACAAAAAGTCTTATAAGAAACTATGATTCTTACAAGTGTGGTGCGTGTATTGTCAACATAGAGAAAGTATAAGATGTAAAATATCATGTCACATTTGGCCTTTGATGTCTCCCTGAAGGTCAACAGATTGATCTGAAGGTCAAAGTGGAATATGGGATATGTGAGGGATATGTGGGGACTATAAATATCACGTTACTTTGGACCTCTGACCTCTTCTTCAAGGTCCAATAATGTCAAACTTTCATAAAATGTCTTTTATCTTTAAAACTCCACTTAAAATTCCACTGCCTTTGTTTATATTGGCATCGTTTAGGAAATGATGCTGGTATATGGGGTATCTAAATATCACATTATAGTTTGCATCCAAATATCATGTCACATTTGACCTCTGATCTCACTTTTACATTTCACATCTGCTTTTCTTTCAAGTTGACCCCAAAATGTGTTATAGCTTTAAGTATCGTGAAGAGGAAGAGAATGAGCAGCATAGTTAGTTAATATGATATTATAATATTATGATAGTATAATATATAATAAGCTCAAGTTATGCTGCCTTAGTGGCGGTTTAGACTCACAGAGTCCCAAATTACAGATCTAAAGTAAGAAAAGTAAGAAAAGCCTGGAGGAAAAGCTAAAATTCCACGACAATGGTTACATGTATCCAAACTCTGGACCATAGCATCTTTAGGCATATTAGAGATGGTCGAGCAGAAGGCCCACGATGATTTGTGATGGAATTACCCTTTTGTGATTGAAAAAACTAAGCTAGGCTTATAAGGTTCTTGTCCTACACCTTCAATTCCTTTCTGCAAACCAAAAAGTTCTATTTTAGCCCATAAAATATGGTTTGAACAGTCTTATGGCTTCTCTCTCTTGTCCATGCAATCTTTTCTTAAACTCCAGCCAGCAGCAATCTTTTTGGAGAGCAGTAATTTTCTCCTCGTGACCTTCCCATGCACACTGTTACTGTTCCTGATTACCACGTGACCTCGCAGACTATTCCTCACCTCCACTTTTCTTTATTGGTCAGGCATTCCTGGAGAGGGCATTGATATTCTTGTATTTCCTTAGTTTGTGCACAGTGTGAAATTTATGCGTAAGTTCAATAAGGAAGATTGGTATCCGCTCGTCTGCCTGCAACTCTTCTCTTTACATCACTCTCACTTTTCCATGCTGTCCAACTCAATTCTTTCGTCATCACTCTGGCCCGCCTTCTGCGAGCCAGTCAGCCTCTCTCTTCAGTGTACTTTAAATCTCCGGGCTCTTTTTATCATTCTGCCTTTCAGACTCTCATTTGTGCAACCTGGGTCTTCCCCATCTCCACCTCACCCTGGTCAATAAGAGATCCTCATTCAAGTTTCCACCAGCTTCATTCCAACCACCACTAGTATCTAGATCCTGCCTGAAAACATCAGATACTTTTGGCACTCAAATAATATGATACTGATTCATTTTCTCTATAACAAAATTACCAATTGACCAATCTTTTTCCCTCGTGTGATTCATATTGCTTTAGGTCATATCGATGCTAAAATACAGATATTTCTGGAGTTAACCAACTTTCAAACAGTACTTGATAAACAAACAACTAACTACAAAGGTAAAAAAAACCTTTTTAAATACAGTCAAATTACTATATTACATCAGAACAAGTGGACTGAACTGTGCTCTCTGACTTGCTCTTCTCAATAAAGAATCTACTGAGACAGATTATAGGAGTTTATGTATCTCCGCTTGAAAGTGAAAAATATTTATTATTGAGCAAACAGCTGCAAGGGCACTGCAAAAGTGTGTTTTTCCTTCATAATATTTACTTAATGTACATATCAGTCATATTAAAAACAGCTCGACGCTGTAAACAACGGATCGAGCAAACACGAGCACAGCTATGGGAAAATATCAATCACTTGGAAAATTGCTGGAGGATATAAATATTTCATGAAAAAAAAGTTAACATATTAGTTTGGTATAGGCTTGGATGCCTTTTGAATAAATCCCTGGGGTGACGATGAATACACACACACACACACACATAGATACACTTATGCAAGCACACAAGCTAAGACTTTGATCCAAAGCCTCTTACAGGGTTTCGCTGATTTTTCACCCCAAAATGAGATCCCACAGATCCCGGTCCCAGCGCACAACGCAAGACACGGAGAGTCATTAGCTGCCGAGATCAAAACCACAGACAGCCAGAGGAGTGTGTCTGTGACATAAGAGCTGCACATCCAGAGGACAAAGCTGACAAGAATGAGATGAGTTTAAAGCAGGGGGGAGTTAGGAAATTCTATTTGACTTGCGCTCTTTTTAAATGTGTTCTGGCTACTGCATGTATTGCAATCCAAACATTTCTTCAACAAACTATAGAGCCTGTGAACCGCATAATCACAGCCTCATGTGAATCCAGGGCAGCCACTGCACTCTCTTAAACAATCCACAGCACTTCCCACGCAAAAAAAAAAAAATTTAAAAACCTCTGTAGTAATCCTTGGGGGGGGGGAGGGGGGGTCCTCTGCTGTTTCAGTGACCTTATCATGTTTTATGATATTTTTCATTTTCTCTGACACGAGTATAATGTTGAAATAGGGACTGAGGGATTTGCTCTAATATTTATAAAATATCTCTTCCAAATCCAATTTAGTCCACTCAGTGTAGCACAAATTGGATAATAAATATTGCATACTTAAATGTCTGCTTTGCAGAAAAAAAAATTATATGTAATTCAAAGGTTAAACTGAAAATATAGTGCAATTTCCTTTTATTTAAGAAACTGGCAAGAACAGCAGACGTTCCATTTGGGCAAATGCCACAGACATTAAAAATAAAATTACCAGTTCTCTTCTTTTATGATTATCTTCTCAAACACATGTTGGGGTCCATAAATGGCCAGGAAAATTATCCCAAAGTGACACAATCCTAACAGTGCGCTATTACAGAAAAACTGACTAGTCGACTATCAAAGTCCCCGCTGATTTAAAAAAAAAAAAAAATCTAATTATCAGAGAGGTCATGTTTGACTGTGATATTCTGTTAAAAAAAAAAAGTATGTGTGCTAGGCCCAATCCAATTTAATCTGATCCAGAATCTAATATAATCCCCTGTTTATATCTGTGGTATCATGCCAAATATATTGGATTAATACTTTGTTACATTATTGCAAGTACAGCATCCCTAAGTTATTATATATCTGTTGCTGCTAGTTGGGTTCAAGGCTAAAGCAGCTGGAGCAGTACTTGTAAATGACTGCCTTTGAATTATGAATAACACTGGAATTTGTTTTCTGACTGCTACAACTGTAACACACCCCCTTAAAGCCAACTCAGGCCAGTGCCAAACACAACAGGAGCACACTGCTAACATCACAAAAACACGCCTCGCGGCTGTGCGAGTGATAATAATTTCTAGGCGAATAGTAAGTGTAACAACAAAATAATATAATTATATACA
The DNA here is from genome assembly GCA_015108635.1 of Andinoacara biseriatus. NCBI lineage: Eukaryota > Metazoa > Chordata > Actinopteri > Cichliformes > Cichlidae > Andinoacara > Andinoacara biseriatus. Next base: position 31,324 of record VUQJ01019510.1, on the reverse strand, counting down.
GTACCAGCCAGGTTTGGATACACTTACCCATCCGTGTGTGTGTGCGCGCGCGCGCGTGTGTGCGTGTGTGTGTCAGGTAAGATTTCTTTACATGGTTTACTTGAAGTATCGAGCCCTGGGGGAAGAATATCAGTTTTGGGAAACAATAGGTGTTGTCAAAACTGAAAAGCGGGTTAAAGAAAATCTTACGGTTTACGAAAAATGTCCGAAAGAAAAACTGCGACATGCGGTAAAGTTGTGGAGAAAGCTTACAAACCTCACCTTGTTTGACACACTTGAGTCGGAGGGGATCTTTGCTGTGCTTGACCACAGCATGGACGTCCCTGGTGGTGAGTCCAGCCACAGGGGTATCATTGACTTCCAGCAGGAGTTCATCCTGGAAGAGTTTGCCGCTATGGCAGACCGCTCTGCCCGGGAGAAGCTCCCCGATAACCGGGAACTGTCCATTTTCTGCGCCGCCCTTCAACTCCAGCCCCAGTTCCCCCTCCTCATTCCTGCATAGGACACTCTCGTGGACTTTGTTAGTCCAGTGGTTCTTCTTCTTCTTCAGGCTCTTGGACATGGCTCAAAGAAGGGAAAATCACATGAGTGCGGCTGTGGAAGAAGTTTTGTCGCTCTCTGAAGTCCCTCAGTGTTACCGTAACACTGTAAAGTGATCAGTTTCAGTGTTAAACGCCAGCTGTATCCATGTCCTCGCACACACTCACGCGCACAGCAGCTGGATCATCAGTCTGCCTTTGCAATAACTAAGAGCTGCCCAACTTGTGACGCCTTCACGGGCTGTTTTAAAAATCGAAACTGACACGCTCGCAATTTACGCAAACACCATCGGGAGGAAGTAGGGGCAATTTTGGAGACTTCATACGGTATGAATATGTGGTTAGAAAAACATACCACATACATTTAAAATTTCATAAAAAAACAGAGTAGATGACGAAAGGGAGCTGTTCCTGTGGAAATGTAGCTGATTTTCTACGTTAATGGTGAAACAAGCTCGCAAATTTATAATTAATTGCAAAGTTTAGTATTTACTAACAGCAGAATCAGCCAAATTTGTATGATATTTACCAGTAAAATGTAGAAAATGTGACCCAAACTAGCTGTGTTTGGGTCACATGCAGACCTACCTGCAGAAATTTAACAATATTTAATACGTTATTACACTTTTTCGTAATGATAAAACTAGATTACACTCTTATTCCACTTAAAAAGTCTGACATGTGCAATAGCATAGAAACACATAAGCTTATTAAATAAATCATTTAGGCAAATCAATTAAAAAATACACCATCGTTTATTTAATATCTTTCATTACGCCACGCATTTGCTTCATGAAGTTCATACTGAGCGCCAAAAAGCAGCGTTTGCAAACTTCCAAACTCCCAAATATGCAATTTTACGAGAACCATTTGAAAGCAACATCCAGCTTCGACCAACCCAACTGACCCGGATGTGAAGGCTGGAGGAGGAGGAGAGAGACAAGGGTTTTCCCAAATCCAGCTTTCCATGGAAAAAAAAGAAAAGAAAAGGGAGCAGGGGAGGCAGAGCGGCGGTGTTTCCACTGTTGTGGACAGCAAAGCAGCGATAATAACGTTTTGTTTTGTTTATTTACACTACAAATATGTCTCTTCTTTTTGACACTTGTTTATAAACACTTAAAATACTACAGCTTTAAAATAAGTGAGAAGTATCTGCCAAAGTGTAGCCTGTGAGACCATAACAGAGTATAACTCTAAAAATGTGATCAGCTGACTCTACTCAAATTTCTTTTTCTTTCTTTTCTTCCAGCACAGTTGTAATTCCTTTCTCCTTTAATGTGATTCTACATCCCATTTAAGGAGAAAGTCTCTTTTACTCGAAATGAAGTCCCAAAAATATTTTTACATCTATTTTCAGGTGAACTTGACTGCAAGATTGTGTTTCTCTGAACAGCCTGAAGGTGTTTTGTGAAGTTCATATTATGAACCACTTTCAAGGGCTGCATGTATTTATCAGCTGAGAATTTCTCCTCATTATTGATACTCAGATTTCAGAAGCATCATTCGTTCCGCCTAGCAGCATTTATGATCCACTCTCTTATTTGGTTTGCTGTAGGCCTAATAGTGCTGTCATGCGCCAGAAAAAAATGGCTCTTAAGTGAAAATCCCCATGTGTTTATCTCCGACTAGAGGAAAGGGACATAAAGCAAATGGAGAATTGGCATAGTATAATCCGTCTTCAAACAAGTGTGTGTTGTGGGTCTTTCTGTTGCAGGATTGACATCCTCCAGCTCGCTTTGTGATGAAGCCTTTTCTCACGTAGTTACTGGGTCCATTCTCAGTAATGATAGTTTGCTGCTTTGCTGCCACAACTGTATAGATATGCAATGATAATTGCTATTCTACAGTGCAGAGTTATCAGTCATTGTTAATCCCTTTCAAAGCCTTAAAATTGCATTTTTTGAAGTGTTCTAATAATGAGGTGAGATAAGTGCCCCTGTTTTGAACACAAAAAGGCTTCCTTTTGTGTCATTATGTCATTTATCCCACCTTATTCAAAAACAATTTTTTTTTGTTTTTTTTATTCACTCAATTCACTCTTAAGTAATATTATCCTAATATTTTCAGTATTCATAAAAGATGGTGTTATTTACACACAGCCAGCAATAAACTAGTGGAGATATTTTGGATTCTTTGCTGTCAGTATGAAGCATTAATATGTTGTGCAAACTATTTGAATTGTGTCCATAATACAGTGAGCCTTTAAATCTCCAAGAAAACAGGATGGTACCTCTGAGTGGAGACCGAGTTAATAATATAAGGTTGCTGAAGTCTTATCAGAAATGATCTCAGTGGAAGGGTGACTGTCAAGAAGCCATTCTTAAGGAAGGGAAGTAGGAAGAAATTTTGAGGCATGCTAAATTACACAAGAATTGGACTGAAAATAAGTGGCAACAGGGTCTAACATAGTGGAGGGTCTGTATGGGGCTGTATTTCAGCCAGTGGTGATGAGGATCAAAATTGATGGAATTATGAATGTAGAAAAATACAGTCAGATTTTGATCCATCATGCAATACCATCTGGAAAGTTTCATTTTTCAGCATGTTGATGAGTCCAAACACATGGCCAATGCAGTAAAAACATACTTAGATAGAATAACACACAATAGAAAACTCAGTCATGGATTGGTCTCCCCAGAGCGTGTACTTAAACATTACTGAAGCACTGAGGGATCATCTGGCGGAGCACAGAACAAAAGGCAACCAACATCCAAAGAAGAGCTTTCATAGGGTGAGAGGACAGGTTGCCAGTCTGTTTCAGGGCTAACACAGACAACCATCCACACCTATGAGCAATTTAGGCTCACCAATTAACCCAACTGCACTAACTGCATGTCAATGGACTGTGGGAGGAAGCCGGAGCACTTGGAAAGAACCCACGCATGCACAGGGAAAACATGCAAACTGCACCCTGCCAGATTTGAACCCAGCACCTTCTTGCTGTGAGGCAACAGTACTAACCGTCACGTCACTATGCTACCCATGTTTGCACGTTTCAATTCACTGCACCCATTTCCATTTTTTTCCTAGCAAAATATAATTCAATTAATTCTCTGTAAAACACACAGTTTCCTGTTTGGTGTAAACAAACAGCTGATAAGATTAGAATTTCTGAGCTGGGCTTGTTAGCATGGATTGTGTTAGCTTTGAACACTCATAATAGCTGTCCCTCCACACACAGGAAGCCGCAGTCAGCACCATGTTGGCTTCGTATTTATTCTGCAGGCTCATTTATCCTTCAGCAAGACAGTGAAAAAGCATACTTTACTGTTTGGATATGTAAAAATATGGACATTTAAACTTTTACAGTTTCATCAAAGTCTAAGAAATATGACACGAGTGTCTTTCCTGAGCAAAATAGGAAAATGCAGAGCTGAAGATGTAGTTGTACCATGAACTTCAAACTCAACATTGTTTTACAATCAGTTTCTGCTTAACACAATCTTTGGTGTATCGAGTCAAGATGACAGCAAAGTAGTAGACAATGCCCCGTTGTCTCCTCAGCAGGATTTGGAGAAGTGCCTCCACATTCCAGAGGTGGGAGCACTGCTAAGTGAAAATTAAAAAAAAAAAGAGAGAATGGAAGCAAAGGAGAATGGGAGTATTTTAACAAGGGCAGGAATTCTGGAGGCAGTGTTTGAACAAGGAGAGGAATGCTCTGCGCGTGGCAGAGTAAGTGCCAGGGAGGAGAAGAGAACAACAGTTCTGGGAATGAAAGGACTGGAAAAACAGTGTGGGATTAAACTGTGTAAGATGTGCTGGGTGGGCTCCCGCCTGGCACACTGAGCCCTTAAAAGTGAGTTGAGCGGAATGGGTTTTTATAGGAAATAATGTATATGTTTAGAGAACAGCATTTTCAAAATTCCTGTTTATGTGATCATTTTCCTGGAAGCGTAACACACAGTGTACAAACAGCAGCTTCCTGTCTTTTCTACAGATTCAGATTGCAGGAAATCACTCTGTTCAGCCATCAGTCACATCTACACGACCAGATGGGAGTTCATTGGCTCAGCCAGTGATGCTGCCCCTGGGATTGCTACACTGCTCTGCTACATGATGTAATGGTTATGACAGGCCTCATTGCAGGATAATTAAAGCTGGTCAGAAATAAAGTGAAACTGCCTGATGATGGCTTCCACTGCCAATGAAAGAGGAAGTTAATATCCACTCTGTTTGAGCGAACACTGCCATTCCAGCTCCAGCTGAGTCATTTTGGGTGATTTGGCTGGTTGTTTTACAATGTCACGCTCCATGCAGGAATGACTGAATGATTGAACAGAAGCTGTTGTTTCTGAGCACTCACTGTGGCCATTTGTCTTATTCAAGCTGGGTCAATCAGAGGCATCTGACCTGTTTATTTTGCTGCCATCTGCATGACCTCAGAGCCCAGGAAAGATTCAGTCCGTCAGTCTTTCTCTCCTGTTGCTCGACCCCAACTGATAAAGATGTGCCAAGAGATGTTCAGCTCAATCTTATATACTGCCAACATCACCCTGGCTTTGCTGGAACTGGCACAGAGATGGGGAGAAGCTGGGGATGCTGAGAGAATGTGGAGGCAAAACAGGACATCCTGCAAAATTCCTTTCTGACTAAACTAATCTTTAACACACTGGTGAATCTTTATATGCTTTCTCTGTATTACAATTAATATTTAGCAAAATGCATTGGAAATATTTTTTAATTCAGTCACTGGAATTGAATCGCAGGTGTTTTAGGAAATGGTCGCGGTCATGATTTTAAGAAAACCTGCACACCATGACCACATACTGTTGATTAGGGACAAAGGATTATGGAATAAATGATAGGCGCACAGTGACCTTTTTGTGTATTTTTGCAGCATGCGGAGCCTTCTCTCAAAGTGAAAAAGTCACTGTGAAATCATAACACAGAGTAATGGCCTCCCATCCAGCTTGACTGCAGGGCCCCCAGCTGCTTTCTGTTGCTGATGAATTAGTCAGAACATGCATAATAGCACTAGTGGTAACTCAAAAGACCTCAGGGTGAAATTCAGGGCTTCTGCCATCACCACATTTGATTTGATTGTCCTTTGCATAATTTTTTTATGGTATTTTAACTTGAGTTGTGACCAGTGTTATAATGGGCTGTTCTCTGCCCTGCTGTCTTGATTGTTAATTTATGGCCTCTTGGCTTTTACACGGGATGATTTAGGCAGCATTCTGACATAGTTGAGCTCTCAAAGGACCACTGCTTCACAAATCCAGTTCTCTGCACCAACATCCAACATATCCACCTCTGCTTTTCCTCCCTCATTCCTCCTACCCTATCAGCTCAGTCAGATAAGTACCTCACCGAGGGCTTTTAACTGCCTTGAGGCCTGCAAAGAGTCCCATTGCTCAGCCCTGCAGGCATCAGGCTCTGCTACCCTCTCACTGGGGAAAAGTTGCATTTACACTATCACAGTTATTCATCTGCCTTCATAAGATGCACTGTTCATCAGAGAGGGACGCAATGTCACTGTTGCCATGGAATCAACAGTGTGACAGCTTTATAGACTTTCAGAAGCCACCTCTCATATCCCACCACAAAGCATATCTGACAAACCAGCAGAGACAGGTCATTAAACTAGAAGACAGCGGTCTATTAGGGATGAGCTGTAATACTTTCTCAAATAGAACTGGTCAGCTCTTTATCCACATTTGTATTAATGCACCTTTATGTTCTCATGAAACGAGCGGATTTGTTAAGTAATGATAGATTTATTTGTCTGCATGTCATGACTGGGAATGATGGTTGAGTGGGAACATGAACATTTTGTGAGATTCATCCATCCATTTTCTTCCATTTATCTGGGGTAGGGTCATGAGGGCAGCAGCCTAAGCAGAAACGCCACCTCCTACAGCTTTTCTAATATCTCCTGAGTCTACACTGGGGCAGCAACACATCCCTGACTCAAAGTCCTTTGCAGAGGTGTGTCAACCAAGACAGCCGTACAAGACGGAGGACCTTTAGGAACTCAGGGCGAATTGCTTCCAGGAGTTGTTTAACTACCTTAGTTACCTCACCCTAGTGATGGACAGGTCATCCCCTTTGTCCTCCCTTTGGCTCTGCTTCCTCTACATAAGGGATGTGGGGATCAAGCAGGTCTTTGAAGTATTCCTTCCATCACCTGACTATATCCTCAGTTGAAGTCAGCAGCGGCTCATTTGTACTATACAACCTCCCGATGGCCACCACCCCCCTGCCTGACAGTTAGCCAAAATCGCTTCAAGGCCTCACCAAACTCCTCCCATACCCAAGTTTTTTTTTCAGCCACAGCCTGAGCCTGCTGGTACCCATCAGCTGCCTCCGGTGTCCCACATGCTAGCCAAGCCTGATGGGACTTCTTCTTCTGCTTGATGGCTCCCTTCATTTCCAGCGTCCACCATCTGTTTAGTGATTACCACCATAACAGGTACCAACCACCTTGCAGCCACTGCGCCATGCAGCGGTGTTAGCAATTGAGATGTGGAACATGGTCCATTTGTCCTCAGGCTCCCTTGAAATACTGTCAAAGTTCTGCTGGAGGTGGGAGTTGAATATATTGTGGACTGGGGCCTCACTATACATTTAGGTGCACCAGGTCTTGGTGGAGCTTGAGCCTCATCCAGCTGTTATTATAAGTTCATTACTGTGCAGGGGGACAATCATTCTCTCTCACATTCACACCTGCAGCCAATTTAGAATTACCTTTTAACCTAGCATACATATCCAGGAAGGGGGAACACGAAAAGGCTACAGCCAACCAGACGGTTCAAACAGGGAACCCACTTGCAGTGAGGTGACAGTGCTCACCACAGCTCAAAAGTGCCTCTTTATCTTACAAGTAATTTGGGTTGATCAAAAAGTGTTCTATTACAGACCGCTGGTGCATTAAAAAGGGATTTTTTAATCCCATATGTTTGTATCACCCTCAACATAAAAACATTCTGATTAAAAACATCACACCATCTCAAAAGATTTCCTCAAGCAGAATCGTCATATCTTTGATGTGAATCGCAGCTTCTGGTTGGATTTATTTAAGCATTAGTTATCCTACTCTCTTCTCCAATCTCCACATACATTTATACATAAGTTTCCTTATCATCTTCTAACATGTGGGCACATTCATGCTGTTAGACATATGACTACCATTATAAAACTTGGCACACAATATGGTGCTCCTTATGGTAGCACAGTAAGTGGCTACATATCACTGTCTGTCTGTGCCATGTTGATCAGACTTTTACATGAGCTGAACATTTGAGAATTAACTAGAAACCACTTTGTTATGAGCTGCAGAGGTCCCATTGTATCACCACTGTAAACGTACACTTGCATGGAAACATTTGCGCAACCACAAAAACCTGCCCAAACTGACAAATGACATACTCTCACTGGCAGCATCGTTAGGTACACCTGTTCATCTGCTTGTCAATGCAAATATCTATATTCAGCCAATCACATGGCAGCAACACAATACATTTAGGCATTTAGATTTAATCAAGACCACCTGCTGAATTTCAAACCGAGCATCAGAATAGAAAGGAAAGAAAGATTTTCCCCAGACATCTATCTCAAGAGTTTACGGAGAATGGTATGAAACCAGAAAATATCCATTGAGCGTCAGTTCTCTGGGTGAAAATGTCTTTCTGGTGCCAGAGGTCAGAGGAAATGATAAGGATTCTTTGTCATTGTTGTTTCTATAACAACAAAATTTAAAAAGTGCAATACTTAGTGCAGGCAATAAATAGAAAACATAGGAAACAAGTGTGATAAAAAGACAATTAAAAAAAACCCCAAACATCACACCACAAATACTGCATTTTGTTCTTCAGGATGTTTTTTGCTTTTGTTAAGCATCTAGCCTCATACGATTCCTCTAGGGTGGGGAGACCCTCTGTAGCACCTTTTTCCTCTGCTGCTGTGCTGCTGCCATACCACACACCTGGACAGTATGTCAGAAGGCTTTCTATGGCACAGCTGTAGAAGGGCACCCCCTAACATCTGGGAGAGGTGGTTCTTTCTAAGAAGTCTAAGGAAACTGAGTCTCTGCTATGCCTTCTTTATGGTCTCTGTGGTATTAGCACCCCAGGCTAGGTCCTCCTTGATTTTCAAAGACTGGAATTTTAAAGATGGTACACTCATCACACAGACTCCATTGATATATAGTGGCTGGATGGCCATTTTCTTCCTCCTGAAGTCTATGATCAGCTCCTTAGTTTTGGCTGTGTTGAAAGCCAGGTTGATTTCCACACACCATCCTGACAGTTGCTCCACCTCATCTCTGTATGCCCCCTCATCACTCCCTAAGATGTGTCCGACTACTAATGTCAGCAAATTTAATGATGGCATTGCTGGGGTTGGTGGGAGTGCAGTCCCAGATGAAGAAGGTGTAGAGTAGTGGACTCAGCACACAGCTCCGTTGGAAGCTAACGCAGGAGAATGGCCAGACTGCTTCAAGCTGACAGGAGGACAACAGTAACTCAAATAACTCGTCTTTCCAATTGAAGTATGCAAAGTCTCTGAATGCACAACACGCTGAACCTCGAAGTGTTATGCATTCAGTATTATGCAGTAGCAGAAGATCACACCGAGTGCCACTCCTGTCAGCAGAGAACAGGAAACTGAAGCTGCAGTTCATATGGGCTCAACAAAATTGGACAATAGAAGATTGGAAAAACTTTGCCTGGTCTGATGAGTGAATTTCCATCACAACTTTCAGATTGTAGGGTTGGAATTTGACAGAAATGACATAAAAGTATAGATCTATTCTGCCTTCTATCAATAGTTCTGGCTGGTGGCGGTGGTGGTGTAAAGGTGTGGAAGATACTTTCTTACTAAGAGGCACACATTGGGTCCCTTAGGACCAACTGAGCATTGTTTAAACGCTGCAGCCTACCTGAATATTATTGCTAACTATATCCATTCCTTCATGAATGCGTTGTAACCAATTTCTGAATAATAATAATATAATAAATAATAATAATAAAGCCTTAGTCTTATTAGTACTAAAGGTCAGTACTTGTAATTGTAATTTACAGGAGATAACTTTTCCAGAGCTTGAAAATTCTAAAAATGTTTTAGTAACACTGACGCCAGCGGGGATGGACTCTAAACAAGTGACTGATTATATGAATATGAAGCTGATTTACGCTTCCAAATCAGTTAAGGCTATAAAAAAAATAGCAAAGTGCAGGGGGAATTGTGACAGTCAAAACAATATCTGGACATTAAAATTGACAACAGAGATAGATGCATGCTGGGTGCAGGAGAGTTGCCAGTGTTAAATTAACTTATTCTTTAAATCAAAGGATATTTTGACTTCCCATCTTCACCAGTTAATATATAGACGAGACAAAACTAACACGGAATCCCTGGTGCTGTTTGAAAGGCAGCAACTACGAACAACTTCTCAGGCCGACTGTTTTCAGGCATGTTTTATTTAATGCACGAGTTGCCTTTGTGATTCAAACAACACACTTTAAATATCGATCTTTTATCATTTAATTCAAACATTTAATTTGTCTTCACTGGCTCTCTGGCATGAAAGAGATTTTAGTTGCTGAAGTTTCACCAAATCATGTTTAACATCGGTACAGAAAAAAGGTGCCGGAGCACTACACCTATTTTTAGATCACAGATAAGGCACTATCAGATCAAGCTAATCTCAGTGTCAGCCAACATCAGCTGCTGCTGCCTCTGCAAACGTCTTTGCAACCCACCTCCAGCCTCCATCCCATGCATGCTTTGTTCTGTGAATGGATTCATCTGCTGTTCTCCTTGCCTTTTGGCTTTCCATGAATGCAGCGGTGAAAATAAAAGGGTTACTGCTGTTGGGATAACAATCAGGCAGCATGGTGGTGTAGTGGAAAAAGGGTTCTGGGTTTCATTCTACCTGCAGGATCTTGGCTTTCTGTGTGGAGTTTGCTGTTCTTCCTGTGCCTGCATACAGTAGGTTCTCACCTGGTACTTTGGCTTTCCTCAACATTCCAAAGACACACATGCTTAGTTAATCTGTGTTTCTGAATCTGCTGGAGGTGATAACACGAGTGCAGATACTTGTCTCTCTATGTTTGTCATGCGTCAGCAGTGTGGCATGTAGGAGTTGAACCCAAAATGCAGGAAACCAAAACGTTCCCTCTTCTAGAAAACATAGTACAAAGAGAGACACAACAATGAAGGAGAACACCAAAAAGGACGAGGGAAGACCAAGACAATATATACATACAGGATAACGAGGGAACAGGCAACAGGTGGGAGAACAGCTGAAAATAACTCAGATAAAGACACAAGGGAAGTAGGAACCCAAAGCACGTGAGACAAGAAACTATCAAAATAAATGGTAAATGGACGCACTTTTCTACGTGAGTACTCAAACACTTTATACAACACTTTTTCATTCACCCAAGCACATGTTTCTACATCTAAGTGTTTTCTATCTAACCTTCACACACACATTCTCACACCAGTGAAAAAGTCTGGAGCAACTTGGGGTTCAGTATCTTGCCCAAAGATACTTTGGAATGCAGTCTGAAGCAGCCAGGGATCAAACCACCAACCGTCCAGCTAGTAGGTGACCTGCTATAACTCCTGAGCTACAGCCACCACAAATAAAACAGGAAATAACCAACACTGAGACCGGAACTAAGAAATATGAACTTGGCACAGAGGCGGAAGATAAACAAACACAGAGATAAGATTCGAGGAAGAGAATAGGAACACAAACGGGAATTAACAATCAATCAATTAAAAGCAGTCAGTGAACTAAAGGCACAGACAACAGAAACATCATAACTGCCAGGAACAAATCAAGAACATAGAATGCAGAATCATAATACAAAGATAGTCCAAACTAGAAAAACCCTAAATATCCCAAAAACTCGAAACCTTGTGTCCAAAAACCCAGGGACCCTGAGAGTGTTAGCCTTTTGATGGACTGGCAACCTGTCCCCACTCTGCCGCAACTGTGGATAAGAACGTGGAATAATAATGATCATGACAGAACTGTAGTTCCAAATCTTGTTAAGTAAAACTAACTCAGCCAGGCTTGTTTTAGAAGATTTTAACTTCTCTAAATGCGTCTTTTTTCTATAATAGACCCACTCGCATAATCCCAAATTCAAGCTAATTTAGCATGCCCTTACAGTTGCTCTGTTAAATGGGGCATTTGGAGTTTGATCTGCAGGCTGAAAGGTTACATGTTGCCTGAAACGAGTGACACCAGCAACACCGACTGCCAGCTCTGTGAAGGCAAGACGCTTAAGAGGGCAAAGCTGATCCCAATGTTTTGAAAATTCAACAGAGTAGTATTGAAGAGGTTAGCTGGGCTTTCACTATAAGTGCAATTAATATTCAGCCCTTGCAACTAGACAAGCTAGTGCCCCTTAGCCTCCCCCAGCCCCTTGTTTGTCCAGCGTGAGGGAGTTTGTGTTTCAAGACAGATATCTTAGCTTCCAGCTAACGGACTCACTGAGGCTCTCTCTGAATGATTGCGCGACCCCAGGCGAGCTTTTTCCCAAAGGCCTTTTCGGTATTCTGTTCACACAGCCTTTTTTCAAAGACCCTCATTGATCAGCGGCTCCTTAAGATCCTCTCTTCTCATTTAGTGAGGAGTAACTGTTACATCACTGTCACAGAAAACGAATAAATGATAATCTGATTTATGAGAAAATGTCTGGATCGTGGTTTCTCATCTTACAAATGTGTGTTCATATTTGTTGTATTTGAATTGTAGCATTACAAACTGTGCTGAG
>VUQJ01019510.1:7486-19033 GCA_015108635.1 Andinoacara biseriatus | reverse complement strand
AAACTGTGCTGAGGATGTTGGGTTTGGGTATAAACGTATGTAACTTCTGTTTTTAAATGACATAAATCGGATAAGGTTTTTGTTGTATGTGTGGTTTCCACGTAACCTTAACCCAAATCATTAAAAACATTATTTGAGCACATAAAACTAGTCACAATAAATTAGTTATAGGTAACATCCCACTTTAGGAAAACAGCCTAAAGAAAGGGGAGAGTTAAGCCTTAAAAATATGTATTATTAGGGCTGTGGCACGTCCACTGACAGGTGGGTGCAGAGTAAGCCACGCTGCCTTCTAGGCATCATGTCAGCTGCATGGAGTATCTGACATATGTTTGTGCTGTCGGTGGTTTTTGAGCAATTTTTAATGTACTTATCTGATAAATAATCGAGCGATTGCTGTGTGGTTAACTGTCCTAACAAGCAGGCCGAGAAATCTGTGCACCCATGCAGCCCATAGGTGATAATGATAATAAGGTCATATATTGAGCTCAAAGGTCCTTTGATGAAGGTCTAGAAAACATCCTTTACCAAAGTTTTAGGTTCTAGAAACTTTTTGGAGTTCTCAGCCACATCTCATAGACTCGATCAGTCGGTGGAGTATGTGCGGTGGGACAGGGCTGGTTTGCTTCAGTTTTGAGATCTCATAACACGCTGAATGATTTACTGGGGAAGAAAGTTGCTTCCCGGTTGATGTTTGAATCTGGTTATTAATCATGTGTTTGAAGATCAACGAAAAACCCTGAAGCACTAATCAGTGAAAAATCTGCCGCATATACAGCATTGTACAGCAGTACTTTATGTATATAAATGAGTGATTTTCAGTCGAATGAGGAATTGTTATGAAATTTAACAATACCCGTCGCTTCATGAACTCACCTGAAGGTTGTTTCCTTCATAAATGAGGTTTTCCACCTCTGATATCATCAAAGGCCCTCTCACCCCCTTTTGACTAACTACCATGACCTACAAAACTCCGAACCACATCTTCTCCAAATCTTCCACATTAATCAAATGCCTTATTTTTATTCAACACTCTTCTCTCGTTTTCCCCTCAAGCCCCTTTGACAAGGTAGCACCTCCATCACTGCATTCCACTCACTGTGTGCACATCCACTGTCATACAGCCCACAGCTTAATTATTCATCCCCAATCCATCCTTTAACAGCAGCCTACACTACAAGTCACTCACCCTCAGTTAATAAATATTCTCTTTGCTAAGATTAGAAGATTTTGCATGACCTAGATATTAAATCAAGTTATTGTTCCAGCTCTGTCATGCTACATTTTCCTCTGACAGTTAAGGAAAAGGAGAGCGAGAGAGAAAGAGAGAGAGAGAGCGAGAGAGAGAGCGAGAGAGAGAGCGAGAGCGAGAGCGAGAGCGGCACATGGATGCTATTTTAAACAACTGCTTCAGTTCAACAGTGACCCCTGCTGTAGGGTGCAGACTGCTTTTCAGTCCCTCAGGGCAGACAGCTTTGAGGACGCTTCAACTCAGGGACCCAGTCTTCAGTTTGGCATCTTCTCCATGCCAAAATACTCAGACATTTTTAAGCATATCATCCTGTGTGTGTCTGTGTAAGTGCCAAAAGAAAAAACAGTACTGTAGGATACACCTCCACACCATCACTGACTACTACACAAACTTTCTTAAAAATGAAATTACACCTTTCTCCCATGGTGCATTTTTATGAGTTTGATGAATCACTGTACAAACTGAGCCGTTTTTACTGACTTTGTTCGAAACAGGTATTTAAAAAATAAAACATTTCAGTAATTTTAAAATTATTGAATGATCCGTTAGATTTGCATTTTATTGATGTATATTTTCCAAGTGCTAAATATCAAAAAGCACACATATCTTAATGGATCTGTGACAACCCCGTGCCTTTTTGGGACAGCTTAATGCTTCCTCCTTTCAGATAACCCTTGGTGTATATAAGCTGGTTTCCACCAAAGATGGCTTTCCTGCCCATTGGATGGCTAGAGTCTGCTAGGTACCCAGCTTAGTTTTCAGTTTCTACCTCTTTTAAGTCATGTGTATTTTTGGGTTATCATTAAGTCATCTGTTCTTCTTGTTTTCTCTTTTTTTTTCTCAAGGTAACTTCTCTTAAATTTGAACTTAGATTAAATTCCCACTGTGTGGATCTCCCTTCTTTGTTATTTCCTGAATGAGCTGGGACAGGAGCACGAATCTATGGATACGTATCTATGACATCTATTCCTGGCCTAATCGTCAACTTAACCACTTATTTGTAAAAGACGGGCAGACTGTTGTTTTGCTGATAAATCAAGGTAGGAAAAATATGTTTGGATGATCAGCCTTTGTGGGTTTGCTGTGAGTTCAACAAAGAGAAGTGAGAGCTCGTAGTGCACGATGATCATATTTATATTTATGGAGGCACGGTGGTGTGGGGGTTAGCACCAATGCCTCACAGCATAAAGGTCCTGTGTTCACATCCTCTCTCTATGGCAGACTGGTGACCTGTCCAGGGTGTAATCTGCCTCTCACCCTGTGACCCTGAACTGGAGGATGTATGGAAGGGAATATTTATCACAAATTTAACATTTTTAATAACTGTTTAATAATTTTTCATTTTTTTATATCCACTGCTCTTATATGTCAATATGATTATTCTCAGATGCCAGGAATGCAGTTCCCCCCAACCTCACTCATACGGGACATCTAATCCTGCCCTAATCCTCACCTTGACCACTCCTCTGAGCAACAGCTGTAATCTTTTAACAACCCCGGAAGACTTGAGTTTGGAAGATGGAGTGTGGGGTTTTTGAGGGCATACAAACCATGTCAGGGGAACCAAGTCTGAAGTCACACTGGTCCCCACGGCTGCAGCCTTGTCAGTGCAGGCAGCCTGCTTTATGCTCCCCAGTTGCAGGGAAGAGTAATCACTTTCTGCAGCAGCAGTGAAGATTTAGCTGTCTGCTTACCTTCAGCCTGAACTGTCAGTCACTCAGGATAGAGCATCTGCCTGGAGGCTGCCACGGAAAGCATATATCATCCACCTATCATATCCTCATCCTGCTGCTAACTGCTATTACACCTTATGAATCAATATGTCAAAGGGAAATATTCATGAAAGGCAATTAAAATAACTAAGAGATCCATCAACCAAAAAAACACAGGAGCTGACAAGATTTCCATCTTGATGAATATTTATCAAAAGAAATGGCAAGATCAAAGGCTTTTCTACAACTAAAGCACATGCAGACTTCTCGCAGAGCTGGCAAAAAAGCAGAAAGATGCATTGTGGTGTTTGCTTAGACATGAATTTGTTAAATGATAAGGATGTTGGTTTAAACAGACGCCAGGGGCTTGTGGGTAGACATGGCTGCAGGTGGAGGAGCACTTGAAGATTTGACTTATTCCTGCAGGCTCCATTATATTTAGGAATAAGGCACTAAAGCCAAAGATTTTCTAAAGGCTATGTCAGACAGATAAAACACAGTTCAAAGTACTTCGCTCCAAGTAATGTAGGTTAGTCCCCAGAACTCCTTGTAAGAACACAACTTAAGGTGCACAAAGGACCAAAGAACCTAAAAAGCAAACATCCAAAGAATCGCTTATTTTTCCAGTTCAAATATTTTAGAATAAGAGTGGGTTTGCCTTTAGAAATACACTACACTGCACTACAAGGAAACTGAAACTTTATGGATTGCTGTTTCATGCAAGGAGAAATACATGAAAATCTAGAATTCCTACATAAACTGCTGATTTGTTAATGTCCTAAACTCACATTTAGTTTACTAATGTTACATGTAGGCTAAAAGAGGGCTTTGTTTTCAAACTCATGTTTGACTGATGTTCAATGTTTGTACCTTATTTATTTATTTAGGTATTTTAGGAAGATATGATCTGTAAATCAAAATCTAACGGTTCAGCCAAAGTGATATTTTCTAACATCCAAACTTCGTAAATGCTATTAAAAAAGTATGTTTGAACACAAAGCACAATCTTTTCTAAACCTAAACAAGTAGTTTTTGATGTGCAACGCGAACTGAGCAGCACATGAGAGCGAAAAGAAGGAAGCACAAAAGACAGAAACAGTGAATGAAAAACAGGGAAACACAGCCTGTGGTCTGCTGGCTGACAAACGTGTGACTGGTTTTACTCTACCTGTTTTTTTGCTTTTTGAAGGAGGGCCGATACCTCTTGGTGTCCGGCATGAAGGTGGACACCTGTGGCCTCCTACAGAACAGCATTAATTGATGCCCTTAAATGAGAAGACTCCGGTCTGGATTTAAGTGAACTCTCTCAAAAACTATTGCATGGAGTTTCATAAATTGCCATGACAATTGTTTTTTTTTGTTTTTTTTTCCCAGAGTTCAGTCACTATTACACACTGCATCACCAGCTGTATTTGAAACAATGACAGTGCATTAAATGAGTTTAGGAACTGGCGCAGACATGAAACGGTGTGAGACAGATGCCAGACTTTTACAAAGTCCATTAAAAGTATCATTAAATTTGCATATGACCCAGGATGGAAGGTTGTTAAAGCTTAGCAGATAATTTGAACATTTGATAGAGTTGAACTATAGTGTTTCCATTCAAGGCTAAACTCTACCATCAGCATTCAGACAGGATGAGTTATAGCCTTGTCTCGCCTGAGCCTTGAGTGTTAACCGAATTAAAATTCAGCTCAGAGCAGAGGACATAACATTTCCTGCAAGGTAGCAATGAAGGGAAACAAAAATGTGGATACTGGGGAACTGTTAGAGGAAAACAATGCAAGCTTTTCCAGCAGGTTGTAGATGATTTTTCTGTGTAACCAGTAGGTGGGAAACAGCATCAAAGATCAAGGGTGAAGCTGTGGAAGTGATACTTTGGGTGAGGAAGATAGCAGAAAGTTAGGTGAAGTGAGGACATAGCAGGTAAGGTTCCTACAAAGATCCTCATTACGCCAGTGCTATCACCCTCCTAAAATGTGCTCCTGTGCTGACTGTTATCTAGTCAAGCTGATGTGTGAGTGAGGGGAAGAGCAGATAGCCTCCTGTGCTTTCCATCTGGCTATCGTCTTACACTTTATGTTTACCAATGAGCTTGTTGAGGAGATGGCGCCATTCAGGGCGACAGGCGGGTGATGTGAAGTGCAAGCCTGTCAGTTTGTGTCTCTTTCTCCAGTTTCACCTCCACGAATTGAGGAGGAAAATTGGAGTGGTATTACAACCAATGACTGCACCGTTTGCACCCGACCAGTCTTCTTAATGGCCTTGACACAAGTGCTACTTTTTAAAAATTAGGTGTAGACCTAATGTTCCCATATCTTGCACAAAGCAGAGTTAAATTTGCCAGCTTTTATCCAGATATTTTCAAAAGATGACCCCCAGTGCAGAACATAGACGCAAGCTTGTAAGGCAAATAAAGGTGAATGTTAATAAAACTTGCCAGAGATAAAATAAAATACCGCTGAGGGAAACAGGCAAGTTCCTGTGGAGCTAACATCAGTTCAAACAAAAAATAATCCAGAGGGAAAAAAAAAACATACAGATGAGTGGAAAATAGGAAAACAACTGAGGGGAAAAAAACGCTGAGACCCCAGGGGACAAATAGGGAGTTAGGCAGGAACACAGGATGGTGAAGAAATGAAAGGACACAGTCACAAACTCACAGACTCTCACACAAATGGGTTGATTGGGTGACTGGATGCAGGTGGAAACAGAGCAGAGCAGGCAATCATATTTGCAGGAAAACAAGGAAAGGGAACGTTATGGTGGATATTCTCTGTACCTCTGAGTAGTTGACCACAAACATAGTATTGCTACATCCTGTCACCACCTGTGGTACAGCTACACTACTGCTGCAGTTATTATTTTCCATGTCACACTGATTGTAAAACAGCTTTTAAGGGCATCATTGTAGCGATGTCCGCAGTCAGACCAATTCTCACCCAAGAACGTATTTAAGGTCTTATTTTCGATGCGTTCTCTGCTCCCTGTTTGTTTCACCGGTCTGGCCGAGAGTATCCCAGCATCAACCTTCAGTTTGGATTTATGGACTTTTTTTTCTCTGGGACTCTTGTGAAGCGTACAATAAAGTTTGTTTTCTGTTTAATCCACTCAACTCTCCTCATCTGCATATGGGTCTACATTTCCAGTACCACACATCATGACAGACCCACTGGCATCACATTTTATTGTGCCAGCTAGTCTGGGATGTCTCATCTTTGTCATGACACACATCAAAGCAGTCAAGGATAAAATGGTGGGAAGGATGTTCCACAAAAAAGCATTCATTACTGCTGTCAATGTAACATTTCAAAACCATTTCTTTATACTTGACTCACAATGAAGATTTAATTCAAAGTGCTGTAGAAATTAAAAGCAGAAAAAAAATGCACACAGAGAAACATACATCCCCTTCAGTACATCCTATCATCCCTCCTCCATCCCTACATCCTCACCTAGACATTAGACACCCACCTGAGCCCACTCACGTAGTCTGTGAGGTAGCAGGAAAACGAGGAAATGTTATCATACCAAGATTGTCGTATCCAAACACTGGAGATAAAAAATGAAGTGAAAGGTAAATATAAAGCCAAGTGTGTTGAAATAATAGACATAATATGATAGAAAAGGAATAAACATGTAAACAAATAATGCAATGAAAATAAATGACTGGATAAATGAAAAGTAAAATAAACAGACACAAAAACCTTAAAAAGCCAAACTAAAAAGGAAGTCTCAATAGTTTTAGCAGCACTCAGCTCATCAGGTAGATTGTTCCAATAAATGTGGAGCATAATAACTAAAAGATGCCTCTTTGTGAGTTTTAGTTCTAAATTTAGGCACAGTTAACAGTCTCCTACCAAGGGACCTAAGGGCTCTGGAGGGCTCATAGCATGAAAGTAAATTAGAAAGATAAAAACCAGTGAAAGGATCTTAAAATCGACTCTGAAACTGACTGGGAGCCAGTGCAGAGACAGTAAAATTGGTGTAACATGGACTCTTTTTCTGATCCTCGTCATCACGTGCAGCTAAATGCTGAAGCAGCCACAGTGGTGATTTCTTTGGAACGCTGCAAAGAAGAGCATTGCAGTAATCAACCCTGCAGGTGATAAAAAAAGGGTGAATTAGTGTCACTGCATTGATTTGAGAGAGAAATGTTTGGACACTTGCAATGTTTTGTCATTTTTTGATGTGAGCTTCAAATGTGAATTTTGAGTCAAATAAGATTTTTAGTCAAAACTTCAGTTTTGTCCCGACTGGGCCGGAGGAAGTTTGCTGCCATCCATGATTTAATATCTAAGATGCTACTAAAAGGAGAATAGATGGGCTCTGTGTCTTCAGGAGACACAGCAACATAAAGGTGTGAATCATCAGCATAACTGTGGAAACTTATGCCGTGTCTGTAACACTGCCAAGTGGCACCACTAGTGCCAGAATTGACTGTAGTTCCTCACATTTTCTCCTCAGACACAGGAGATCCAGTAAAACTTAACAATACGAACAGTTTAACATGTCAGAATTAAATCCCCCATTCCACTTGGTGCCATTTGACCAGCTGTGCCATTCAAGTTCAACATCTAATATGAAATAATAAAATTTTAACAACACAAAATGCTGTCAGTATATGCGGACTGTCTCTTTTAGTCACACTGCAAATCTCTGTGCAGGGAAAGAGGACACCCCCTGCTCCGTTTATCGAGATCAGCAGCAGACTTTTGGAGTTTACGAGTCAATAAATATGGGAAAATTTCTCAGCTTTGTAATATACAGCAGGTTGTAACTTGTGAAAGATGGAGTGAATGACGGTCATGTCAGATATTAATCGTTTTACACAGGAGTGGGGATGCTCTTCTCTATCGGCCCATCACTCGCAAAGCCAACAAACTGTGCACCTAACATTTCTTCAGAGATGCCCTTCGTAGGAAGGCTTTCTAGCTGTGGGATTTCACAACAGCCGTGGTGCATGAATCCAGTTCAACAAGTTAAAGAAGCTGCGGCATGTAGGGAATCCTGATGTCAATGTCTGACACCAAGTTGGAACGTTATGAGGATTTTTGTTGTGAGTGTCTTGTAAAATATGGTGCTGTGAATCCAGTTCATCACTCTTTTACTTAGCTAAAGCGATGCTTAGTGGCTTAATGAAAATTTGGAAAGGAATGGTACATCCCTCCCCCAGGTAGTGTCAGTTTTTGACTGGAATGTTGTTTGTGCAGTGGAGGGGGGAAATCCCCCACCCTTCCTGGAAAATTTCACCCTTCCTAAAGTTAACCAGAAACAGAAAGTGAAATGCCTAAAATGAAAGTAAAACAAACACGCATTAAAAAGCTACAAAATATTCCAATAAAAATTATTCTTAGATGGGCCCCCAATTTAGCTCCTTTCTTTGGAAGTCATATGACCTGCCTCCAGATGCCGTTTTTTGTCAGTTGTTACACTTCCTCAGTTGGGAAAATGGCAGACATTTCCTCTCCACTGTTTTTGTCACCTTTAAGCTCATTGTTTTGGCCTGCTACATTACTGGTTTAATGGACCAGCCTTCCTTTCATCAGTGTCATTTTCAGCCACAGATGGCAGCTTGCAGAGTTAGTGAATAGGTGGAAAAGAGAAGCAGAGAGCAGCTTAAAGGTCAACTAAGCGCCTCAGATGTTTCCACAGAGCAAAACAGAATATTGAATATTGAAATTACATGATTCAGATGGCCAAAAACTCCACTCTAGAGAACACTTTGCTAAATGGATCATATCACCTGCAGCAACAATTAGGTTTTTGGGGCAATTGCTTGTACAAAGGATAAAGCTACCTCATATGGAGA
This sequence comes from Andinoacara biseriatus, assembly GCA_015108635.1. Taxonomy (NCBI): domain Eukaryota; kingdom Metazoa; phylum Chordata; class Actinopteri; order Cichliformes; family Cichlidae; genus Andinoacara; species Andinoacara biseriatus. Next base: position 10,257 of record VUQJ01019510.1, on the reverse strand, counting down.
ATTACAAATATATTACCAGCTATGAATGTGGGAGATGGAGCATACAGCTCTGGGAACTGGGGATCTTGATGAATCACGTTAGTGTGACTTGTATTTAATGATAATATTGTTCTGCTGGATGTGTAGAGACAGCTGTTTACTTGTTTGCCATATCACATTGAGCTCCAATTATGTCAGTGTTGTGTTTGCAACCTGTTTCCAATGCCTCAAAACGGGCATTTTTAGAGTCTCTGGATGTATTGATAATATAAAAAATATAGATCAGTGATTTCCTAACATATACAAAGCAATGATTTATATTGTCATCAGTCATCCACAACAGGAAAGCTGAAACAGAAGATGATGATCATTTTATATTCAGGTTCAAAACACCTGAGCTGGCCTGACAGCCAGCAGCTAATATCCTCGACTCCGTTGGGTCCCACGGCACTGATTAAGCTCCGATCCAGCTCATAACCACCCAGCCTCATTCCAGGAACACAGATATGACACCTTAGGGGGTCTTTGTGCTTTATCTCAAAATGAGGTCCAACCATTACTGACACAAAACAGAATTGTTCTCGAGAATAAAGAAAGGAAGAATGCGGGCTAAATGGTGGTGATCCACAGAACATCAGTGGTTGTTATCAGAGTGAGGCAGGGTGGTTGGAGGTTTTACCTCAGCTGAGGCAGAAATATAGTTAGACTGGGAGCAAAAACAGATGTGTTTGCTGCCTGTATTCCTTTCAAACAGATGTAGAATTTCTTTGTGCTGATCCAAACATTGCTTTGGTGAAATTTGCATTAAGCTTTGTCTTATGCATGTTTCACAGAGACATAACAAACAACCTCACTCCCTCTGCCTCTCTTTTTCCTCCCGCTTGTTTGCAGTGAGTCAGTCTCCATAAAAGAAAACAGATTATATTGCAGTCTCAGTTGTGAAGGAAATATTCTCTCCTAATGCCATGCTGACAGACTGCTTTCCTCACCAGCACTGATGGTGTCTCATGGCTCCATCACTAATTCTATCAGACGTCACAGACTTTTGGAGAACTAACTCCCCCTCTGCTAAAACCGCCTCCGAAAAGACATGAAAAGCCTCATCATCTGACAGCTAAACTGAAACTGATGCCTGTCAGCGTGATGGGCAGCCAAAGCAAAGTGGGGAAATGCGTAGAAACACACAGTAATGTCAGTGCCCGCTGAGCACCACGCATGACAGCCACAGCAGTGCAGCCAATGTGATGAATGTGCTACTCATCACATCATGAAAGGTGAGTATCTGTTTGGATGTCAAAGTCATCCATCGCACAGCAAAGTTCCCACTGAAGTTAAATAACTAAGCGTGGGACTAAGCATAACCAAGTAAGGCTTAACTCAGTTAAATGTGTGACTTTGTTAAACCATAGGAAATAGAACAAAGAACACCTAGTGCACACACCATCCAAGTACCCTTTGATCAGCATACTATATTGTTCACACTGAGGCTCCAGGTGCAGGACACAGTGATAAAATTTGGAAGGTTTACTGCACAGAAATCTCAAATTAGGGCAAGGTGATTATAAACCAAGTGATTATAGGTAAAGCTTATAGCTGGCAGGTATCCTGAAAGAGGACATGACAGACAGGCAAATACCAAGCAAAGAATCCAGAATAAAGAGGTAAGTAATAACTTGTGTTTCAAGTGGCCAGAGCTACTCCACCACGAGTGGAGGATAGTAATCTGGGGACAAATGGGAAACAGGTGTATTGGCCAGGATTTCCAAAAGCCACACTTAGTACTGCTAGTTCCATCCATGCCCACACTCACACTAATAGGGAAGAGAGAGAGAGAGAGAGAGAGAGAGAGAGAGAGGGGGGTACTGCACCTGGGGGTGATGTGTGTGTTTGTGTGTGGGGGGTGATATCAAGTTCTGTTGAAAAAGGAGATGACTTTGAAACCAATAGACTTTATACAGGGACTGGCAGGGCTATAGATATGAGGCCGGCTACTTGCTATGCTGTTATCATTAAGAGATGGTCACATGCCGTTACAGCCTAAATAGCATCTTTAAGCAAATCAATATATAGTGTTGATATTGTGCATGTTTGCACAGCATACTGAGTCCAAATGCAGCAAACACAGTTGTAGATGTGTATCGACATTTCTTGACAGGCTCTCTGAAAACCTAATGATTCTGGAAACTGAGCAGATTTATTTATTTATTTAAATAAAAGGTGGATAGCAGAGACATGACAGGAAATGAGAAGACACGATGCTAACCTGTGGCAAAAAGGCTCTCCTGAGTTAGGAATCACAGATAGCACTAAAATGCTGGATACAAACAGATTGATTTGGCCATTAAGAGACTGGAGAGGTTGTACACATGGAATGGGAATTCCAGTGACAGCGGACAAGGGGGAGGGTGTAATAGAGGATAAAGCTTCATTAGCGTTGAGTGAGGAAAAAGCGTGCCAAGCTGAGGTAGGCTGGTGATTGGGAGGTTGTCTGCTGGCAGGCAATGAAAGCCACAGGCAGCTGATGATTCTAAGATAGAGGAAGCTTCTCTTGTTAGGTTAGTAACAAGATCCACTGGAGCAGAATCCCTTGAAACAAATCTTTAGTTGGCCTTGAAGTGTTACTGCCACCATGGTTGGAACAACAATCACATGAAAAATGGATGAAGTGCCAGGTAGAGGGGAGGCAGGTGTTCAGGATGAGGTGACCAAAACTACACAAACCACCCCCCCCCCCCCCCCAAAAAAAAAAAAAAAAAAAACAAACAAAAAAAAAAAAAAAAAAAACACAACAC
>VUQJ01019509.1:21944-35911 GCA_015108635.1 Andinoacara biseriatus | reverse complement strand
TTGTAAATGTGTAAAAAAAAAAAAAAAAAAAATGTCTGGAATCTAGGAAGTCCAATGTCTCCATAATGAAACAAAAAATGTTGGATAGCTTTTAAGACTTTTTGCAGCTTCCTCAATGAAAGTCTAAAGCATCAGGAGGTGAAAACATTTTCAGATTCTGGAAAGATTTCAAGTGTTTTTTGCTTTTGTTTTTTTGGTCGGATAACAACGGCACCGTTTGTGTGATCAGTGCATGTTTCCAAATTCCACTCCATAGCGGCCTTGGGATAACGTGACCTCCAACAGTGCAGTGTCAAAGAGCTGAAAAAACTGTAGGTGTGTGTGTGTGTGTGTGTTACAGATGCCCACAACACTGTGAGTTGTTTCATAATGCAGCTGGAATTCATTATATCCAGATAAACTGAAGGGTAAGCTGGAACTGACCACTAACAACCTGAGCTAAAGAGCAGATTTTGTAAGTGTGTGTTTGGGAGTAAACGAGCGGTACCAGGGTGGCTCCGGTGCTCTAAGGAGATCAACGCTGAAACAAAGTCCACCATCATTTTTCTACAAGGAGAAATCTGTGTGGAGGAAACATGTGAGCTGCCAGCTAAGTGGTTCTCAAGTTGTTTACCAACTAGCTTTTTTTTTTTCTCACAGATTTGAAGCCACAGCATTCAGTGTAATATACTGTAATTCACCCTGTCACTGTGCCTCTGTATTTATGTTTACTGGTTGTGTGATGCACCGAGAGGCAGCAGGGCGTTTCCCAGGGGCTAAAAATTCACTTAAAGATAAAGCTGAGACAGAAATGCAAAACACTTCATCCTTACTGATGAAACCACACAACGCAAACATGTAATGTTTGAAGCAGAAATGATCGACCCTGCCGAGTGTCTTTAAGATATTTGATTACGGTGCCTCGCACTAAAAGGTCAGGCAATAAGAAACACAACACACAGCAAAGAGACACACCTTCCAGGCAGGAAGAGATTTCTTGTGATTTTTGTGCCAAGTTTATAATAGTGCAATGATTAAGAATCTGCACATGAAAGCCCTTTTTGAAACATATTTCTCTAGTTCAGTCCAGCTGATTACGTCAAGATAACATCTCAATTAGGAGAACAGGAAATTGTATTTTGTTACATGGTTGTTACATATTTTTGTTTTTAAAAAAAAGACTTCAAATGGGAACAATGGACTTTACAAGGCTTAACAAATTATAAAACACTATTCAGCAGAATGAAGTATAAGGTGCAGCAAACAGCAAGCAGACACAGGGTCTCAGGAGGTTAAACTTTGCTAAAGCAGATTTGAAAATAAGGAGATAATATGTCTCCTCTCACAGTGAAAAAAAAAAAACACAATTTACAAAACACCACATTGTTCTGTACTGTTGTTTTACCCTGACATCAGGGGCTAGAGCTGCAAGCAATTCAGAAACAGCTACAGATTAGAACAGAAGATCCAAACAGCAGCTTTAACTAAATGCATATCTAAATGTCTTTGGCGGTTACTGCAAACAGAAAATCTGAAATGCAGCTCTTTTAATTGGTTTCATGTTAACAATAACAGAAAAGGATACACATAAAAAATTTTGAAAAATTATGCAAAGTCAGTTTTTAGTGGTGATCCTATAATACTGAGGTGCATGATTTGGAGCAGAGCGGAAATGGAAGCACTTGCTGAGTAAGGAGGGTTATATATGGCATAAAACTGCATTTCCAGACAAACTCTAAATCAGCACCAACTAATTAAAGAGACTGCAGCAGATAATCATCTCTGCCAAAACACAGAGTTACAGAGGAAGGCCATCTTTGGCATCATCGTAGTACGGAGATAGCTCTTCCTGTTTGTGAATTATCTTAGGTTGTGGCGGTTTACACTAAGCTGATGCACTCTTCTGTTTCTTCTGTATACATACAGCAAATGTACATTAACAGAGAATCTAATGAACACAGGTATAAAAACATGATACCATAAGTCACTTCCTGAAGGTGTGATGTAGCTTTTAGGACAATGGGCTTTGCATGAGTTATAAACCTGACTGTCAAATATTAACTGACATATATCAGCTAAACCTGTGCTCTGCACGTTATTTGTAGGCATTTCTCTTCAAGTAGCTCAATGATTAAATTTTATCATCACAACATTAACAAGGCAAGCGACAAGAACATTTTCTAATACCCCTGAGCACATCCATCTCCTCTGGGGTCCGATCCAGCCCACAGCACCCTGGACGGACGATCTGCCTGGGCGACAGACGGATTCCACCAGTCCCCAACTGCGATGATCTGTCCACGCCCAAACAGAGACCTCTTGTGGCCTGTGTGTGTGAACGAAAAGGAAGATGGAAGTTGTATGTACTGCATGCACTGCAAACAAAAATACATCCTGAGTGTCATTAGCATGCTAACATCATGAGATGCAGGTTTTTGGATTGTTAGACAGTATCTGAAAACAGGTACAAGTAAACCCGCGGATATGAAGATGAGCATCAGCGAGATACGTGCAGTCTGCCTTTGCTCCCTGATGAGCACAGTTTTGAACAGTTGGCTATTTTAGATTAGTAGATTATTGATTATTGATCCGAAAACCCCAAACGAGGTGCATCGTAACTGAAATCAGCTTTAAATTGCACATTAGTCCAAAGGTTAAAATGTCTTCAGTGGTCGGTGTTTAAAGAAAATGTAGTAAAACACAAGGACAGTGGAGAAGAACATTAATTTGACTTTCTATTCCTGTAACTAAAAACTTCATGATATACTATAAACAAGTATTATTAAGAAAAAAAAGGAACAAGTACAAACATCCTGTTGGCAACAGGAAGCAAAAGGTTTTATGGGAACTGCGGTCTAATGCCACTGATGCCAGCCTCACAGTTATTGTAAGAAATGGTCTCATTTCTTTATGGCCGGTAATATACTGCACACCAATATAATAATTAATGTCACACATTAACTTCCAGTGATATAAAATAAGTCATGAGTGAAAAACTGAAGCATATTGCCTGTTTTGGTGACGTCTTGCACTACATACAAAGGTTTGGGTTTGGCTTTGTTGTGATTTGTTTTCTCTCTCTTTCACGATTCCATGAGTTTTTCAGAACTATGACATAAATCACACAGAAAAACAGACCGCAGCTAATAAATGTGAGCAAGCAGTTAATGGTGTGCATAAAGTACCGGTGACTGGCCAGTTGACACTGTGGCCTCGTCTTTTCAGCTCCTCGGCTACCTTCTGGTCGATCCCCTCCTCCAAGTTAACCATCCACTGACCAGCTAGGGAAAACATATGAACACACAGACACACACAACATAATTTAGAGGGGTTTTTGTTTTTTCCCAAGTGTGTAAAAAAAAACAAAAAACAATCGTCATACTGATCAGCTGATCTGACTCCAACTAACCATGTAATAAAATGCACAGCTACATATTTGAGGGCAAAGTTATTTGCTGTCTTTATGGTAGTATGTCAGTGGCACATGAACTACCAAACAGCTTAACGTGTATTTCATGTAAGAAAAAAAAATGAAATTGGAGCGCTAAACACTCAAATTACATGTGTGATCATGATTGTGCAGGCATACTTTTGCGGTCATACTCTGCATAGACCCTAGGCGCATCCAGGGCTTGTTGCGGATTCATCCCAAACTCCATCATGTTCAACAGCAACTTAAGAAAGAGCAACATCAAATATTCAGGGAGGTCTAAATTCATGAGTCACTGGTTGGTTTAAAACAGAACTCTGGCAGGAAAAGTGTTAAGAAAAGAACTTTAGTACTCCATGTTCCATATTGTTGCTCTGTCAGGCTCGATGACTGTGTACCTGAATGTGTCCTTGTGGTTGCATAAAAGCTCCCATCACCCCGAGAGCAGCAAGGAGCTGAGGTTTTTGTGATGTGGTTGCTGAATCGGTGAGGAGTGCAGGTATAATGGTGTGATATGGCCGCTTCCTTCCAGCAACACAGTTAATGTGATTACGGCACAGAGAAAAGTTAGCGCCGCGATTCTGCAGAGATACAAAAAGAAGTCAGGAAATCAACCCTTTTGCTCTCGCCTAGCCTTTCGTCCTAAGCGTTTCTGTTCAACGCTTTTGAAAACAGTCGTAAAATTCTACTTTTGCTGAATACATGCTTATGTTTTATGACGCAAAATGTCTTCATGGCTTCATCGACACATTTACATACACAACAAGAACAAGCTATTCATTCCTGCTTTTGTAGGGTAATGTGAGTATGCAATGTAAGGTAATGAAATATGAAAACCTGCAACTTTTTCATCCGGGCTTAGTTTCATATGTTCTTTTCTCCTTAGCTCTACACAGCAGCATTCATGCTCCTGCACTACTGGGAAGTTTCTTTTATTTACAAAAACCTATAGAGCTTTATTAATGCAGCATTGTATGAATACAGTATATGAGAGGCAAGCTGAGAAAACCAGTAGAAAGTGGTAATGCAGGAACTTGTTTTATGCCGATCATTAAAAAACTAACCTAAGATGTTTTATTTTAAGGATAATCTCATGTAACTTATGTGCTAATTATTAGCCACTGCTACCTCACATGCACACAAATAAAGATATCCTCATTCTGACCCTTCAGACCTGTAGTGAGAATCCACAGTCCTTAGGGACCAGCCCCGTCCCAAAGCCCATATAGTTGCTGTTGACGAAGGAGCATGTGTTCCCCTGACTGTCTATCACACAGAAATACACCGTGTCACTTCCCGTCATCAGGCCAGGCTCGACTCGCTCCATGGCCCTACGGAGTCACAGAAACATACAACAACACACATAATCCCTAATAAAAATAAGGTCACACGGCAGGTGTCTTTACCATTTGGTTTTCAAAATATTAGGAAAATGAAAGAAAAAGGAGGCCCAGCTAAGACTGAGAAGGAAACTTGTGTTGGTTTAAGAATATAGAAGTTACACAAACATAATTACAAAATTTTATCGCTCTGTAACAAACACTGCCATAAATATAATAATATAGGTGAGGGGGTTTTTTTCCTGCCTTAAAGTATCTTTAGTTGCAGATTTTTATTTCATTTACAATAACCAGGTTATTGCAGTGTAGTAAAAAAAATGTATAACTTCCCTTTATCGCCTTGTTTAATATAAGCAGCTAAAAACAGAAACTAAGACGAGGTTATAAAAATAACAGATATTAGAATCCAATTCGCCACTTGTTCAGATTGTTTGGTTGAATCATTGTGATTTAAGTTCACAACAAATGGAAGAAAGAGGTAGAATTAGTCTGTGGATTTGTGTGTGATGGCCAGTGCCGTAACACAGAATTCAGAACTCCGCCATATAAAATTATTCCCGTAGAAAAACCACAGCATGATTTAATACCACACCATTTGTTTGCATGTGTGCATGAATGTATGGTAATACATTATTATGTTGTTTTAAACTTTTATAGTCTATTTGCCCTACTGCTGATAAAGACCTAAAGTTCAAAGTCCTGACCAATAAAACTATTTTTTTTTTCCAAAATATACACTCACTACCACACACGCCCTGTGTATGTGAGGGAAGAGACACGAGGGGATGGGCATTAAGGTCAGGGGAAGTAAAAGTCTACAGTCCTATCTAAAGTCAACAGAGGATGACTGGTACACACTGGTACCAGCAGACACACACACACCTATACACACACAGAAACACACACCTGTTCATGCTGATGAGCTGTGCTCGCTGGTGACTGTAGTCCTTGTCCAGTAAGGTTTCCAAAGGGATGGTCACATGGGCTGGGTCACCCAGGTAACGCTGGGCATCTGTTAGTGCCAATCGCACAGCCTCCACTAGTACATGGATATAGTCAGAGCTGTTGTGGCCTACAGCTACACACACACACACACACACACACACACACACAGAAATGGATTATAAGACCTAGGAGAAACCAGGTGTGCAGACAAAGACAAAAAAAGCACAATTTACTCAAAGATATTAAAGGGCCATTCTTAAACTCTACACCTGCACAAATGCACTTTAGAAATACAATTCTGAAGAGTCAGCCATGTCTTGTAGTCTGTCATTGTCTAAAGGGTCAGTGTGTTCACCTACACTTACGGTCAAATACAGGTTAAATACAATGGAGGCTGCTGAAGCAGTGGAAGTGAACATAAAAAACAGCCACTTCCACTCAAAGAAGCAGGGTCTCCTCAGCTTAACGCTGACACACTGCTGTTGAGATTTTTGTTGAGCAACACAAATAGAAGCACTTTCATTTTGCCTGTGCTGGGCTGGGTCAAACATTTTAGGGTCATAAAGCTGAGGCAGAACACCATAACTAACAAGGTCGGGTTATAAAATATGATTTGTTGAAATGTGGGAGAACAATGGCTAAATATGATTCAGCCACTCCTACAGATTCATTTCTAGTGTATATTTAAGATTTTACAACAGGCATTTGTGCACCTCATTGGCACTTCTTCACTGTCCCTATGGTTACCTCTGAGTTGAGGAAAGTTCTCCAGGATGTTAAGTAGGAGCAGGGCAGCCAGTCCCTGACTGTTAGGAGGAAGCTCCCACAGACGTACACCCTAAACACACAATAAAGTAATTCACTCTGCTTACCATGTTATTAAAATACAGATATGAGCAGCATCTTTGGTTGCTGACCTTGTACTCTGTGCTGATGGGGGTGATGACTTCACTGTCATGGCTGCTCAGGTCATCCAAGGTCATGACTCCCCCATTTTGGCTGATGACATCAACAATGGCTCGGGCCACTCTGCCCTGGTAGAAGGCCGGTTTGCCACCCTCACCAAGCTCCTGTCAATACATCAGTTTATGCTCAGTTCTGTCATGTACTGCTCAGTCAGCCTGATCATTATCTTGCTGCACCTACAAGTCTTAAAATCATAGTACAAAAATTTTTAAACATGTTTTTTAACATGATGTAATGCCACACACACACAGCGTTTGAAAGTTCGCTCCTGTTAATGTGTGTGTGTGTGTGTGTGTGTGTGTGTGTGTGTGTGTTTGTGCGAATGAAGTCAAACACCATTGTCAAAGACTGACCGATCTAGCTGTCCAATGAGGCTGAGGTCACTGCTATTGTTTCTCCTGCCTCGTGCTCATGGGTGTAGGTATGTGCGTGTGAGTGTGTCTGCGTCTGTCTGTGGGCTTAGAGAGCTGTGACTGAGCATATTTGGCCATTTTCCGGCATTACGGCATTATAAACCCCCGAGCGTTTGATGCATGAATACAGCAGAGCATCAATCAATGCACATTTTAGTGGTGACACACAAACACGCACTCAGATAAACACATGGTGACGTCAGCCATAGTTCTATTGAATTCTCACTGAGTCGGGAAACTATGGAATGACTGCAGTTTTATAAATACGCCATTATCTAGACAAAATGATACAATCATGCTTGGACATTCACATGGAGGTGGAGTACCTACAGTGCTAACACATAATACCACAAACATGACATTTCAAACAGTATCCTTTAGCTTTTCAGTAGCTTAATAAAGCTGAAGTATCTAGCGTTGCTGATACAAAACCAGCTTCAAAGTGTAGGCTGAAGGCCGTAATAATTTACTCATAATCAGCTCTTTATTTGTCACAACCAACTACATCACATGAATCCTTGCTTCCCTCCCTTAGCTCTCTTACTGTACAGAGCAGAATTGATTTTAAACTTTTAGGGCTCATTTTTAAGCAAGTCCGGGTCCTGACAAGCTGCACAGCAGAAATGCAGAATCCATGTGAGCCAGTTTGCTGCCTTAAATCCTAAGGTAGGACCTTTCTGCCAATTCCAAACTAAACAATCTTTTTTTGTCTTTGTGTTTGAATTTCACTTCTGACGATCCAGCTTTAGCTTTTCTGTCAAAAGTTTTTTAAAGTGTCGCATAAATCCATCCATTTTTGTCTAATCCCCAATAACTATTTTAGTTCCGCTTTCACTACCTCCTCTCCAAACTTCCATTGCTCTTCTCTTATATTTAACTTCCTGTTATACCCCTGGGTTTATCTTAGGTCTTCCTGTACAGAAGGCCAATTCAAGTTTGGAAAAATCAAATAATGACACAGAACAAAGAATGGTTTCTCTGAGCTTCGGCATTGTTCTGTTTCCTTCTTGTGTGAATAACACACGTTATTAGAAATAAACGGCCCTCTGCTCCTCAAGCCATCTGTGGATTTACCTTCAGAGTTTGAGCCAGGCCAGTGTTTTTGAATACTTGTCCACATTTGGGCGGATGGCCGTCAATCATCAATTCTCCATCCAGTTCCTTTTCAGCATCCTTCAAAGCAGCCTCCCACTTCGCCCAGTGGTGAGCTGCTACCTCGGCCACCGGAAATCCCACATCTGCTAGCTTCACCGCCCCGCTCAGGACCTCCAGCAAGGACAGCTAGGGGAGAAGGCAGAGGAAGCACATGCATGTAACAGGAAACTGAATTGAACAGGAAGGGTGAGACACTGGTATGTGAAGAAAGATGTGAAGGGTAAAGGTGAATTCCAGCCATTCAAATATTTGTCAGCAATCTAGCAATTTAGTTGCCTGGGGTGAAATATTAGTTGTGTGTCTGAATCACCTGATTTTCCTTCACCACCATTATGCTGTGATGATCAGACAGAGGGTGAACTGAGGGGTTGCACCAAAGTAGAAGGATGAGTTTGAACTGGCAGTTATGCAAAGGTATTCTGGGTGAGTCCAAGAACAAAAGCACGGAGTTCCTAATTTTCCTCTTTAGAACCTGTTTTTTAAACCTAGAAGCAACATTTGAATTTTTTCCACCTATAGCAGTTTTCAACAGCACTTTATTTGAAAAGACTGGTTTACCTTTTAATTGGAAAATAAAACAAACTTGGCTTAAAATCTAGACTACAGACTCTTCAGCTCTGGAATCATGATGGTAAATTTTATTGAGGAATAACAATTTGCCAGAGCCCCCAGGAAAGTGAAGTTTGAGACTACTGCTTTAAAACTTTGCCCCCACTTTCCTTGTTCTCCATCAATTTTACCTTAGGTGGCCAAGTTATTGGAGCTGTGACTAAATACAGGAAATTTCCAAAGAGCCAACAATTAGTTTGTCTGTTCCTTGTTTATGTCTGCGTGATTCAAAGTGAAGAGTCCTACTTCCAGGTATGTTTGTGCCTGCTGGTCACTTCGGCAGGTTTACATCAGACAAAATGATTCTCTTAGATGGTCTTTGGATTGTTCTATAAATCAGTCCCATGTCACAGATATACAAGACAAACGGATATAAGCAAACCTTGTGACTTCCAAACAGCTGCACAGTATCACACCAACATGCTGGGGCTCCAGGGACTGTAACATTCAGAGCATCAAACGCTGAAGGAGGGGCCTCTGCAGAGTAACCACGTCCTTCCAGGAAGTCCAGGGTCAGAGCTCGGGGTGAACGACCACTGAGGACACAGAGAGAGGCTCAGCTTATTGTTGCATACATGGGGAATAATAAGGAAAACAACAAAGGATTCTCCACCTGCCGTTAATCCCTCTGATCTCGCCAGTGTTTCCGCTGTAGAACAAACAGAACGCGTCTCCACCGGGGCCAGTGCTGCATGGCTCTGTTACTGCCAGGGCTGCTGCTATGGCAACTGCTGCATCCGCCGCATTGCCACCACGCTTCAGGACATCTGGACACAAACACAACCCGTGACTGATGGATGTGACTGGTTTATACAATGTAATAGATCACAACAGCATTCCTAGCCTACAAGTGGACCCAGGTCCTGGGTCTTGGACTTGAGTTTTCTGGGACTTTGAATTCTTTTTTATTGTTTTGGTGTTTTGTTTTGTTCCAACTGATTATGGTTCATATTTTAATTTTCAGCATCTTGAACCTTAGTTCTAGTTTCTGTTAATTTTCCATTAATATTCTGGTTAGGGTTTATTTTATCCCTCGTGTTATTTTCATAGCCTTCCCTCCTTGTGTTAGTGACTTCCTGTTTTATTTTGGTAGCTGGTTTGTAGTCTTGCTGGATTTATTTAACCTGTTTCTTGTTACCCAGCTGTTTCCACTCCCCTTGTCAACCCTCAGTGCACCCTTATGAGTCTTGTCATTGGTCCTTTGTTGTGTTGTACTGTTTTCTGCATACCTGCTGTTTTTTTGTTCTTGGTTTTTGTTTCTCATGCTTCGGCACAAGAAGTAAAGGGCCACAGGTCGGACTCGAACAGGCCACATTTCAGCCATGTGGCGCATGGTCACCTGCTCACTCACTGAGCCAACCAGGACCCACTAGAGTTTTGTTTTAGCTGAATTCTTTTAGTTTATTTAATATGGATGTCACAAAATACAAGAGAAATATTTATTCACTGTTTAGTTATTTGTGGCCCACATTTATAATGAGACACTTCCTGTACAAATTTCCCATGTCCAATGTCTGTGGGCTCCACAAACTATATCCCACCTATATTTGTATCTCAGAGGCACCAGAATACATTAAATAGAAGCAAAAGCATAAATAGAACCAGCTCTGTAAGGAGATCATGGACAGTCCTAAAAGCAAATATTAATATTAATCAATATTATGAGATGTATTGACTTTGTTAAACAAATCAGTCAATCAAGTTTCAACAGCGTAGGACACCATATCATATGCATGACCAAGTAGTTGGTTTGGCACTTGTTTAACTGATATTATAAGAAGGAATTAGGAGAAATGATCAATATAAAATCTATTTTATATCTATTTTTATTCAATCCAATTATTCTTCATCTATTTTCATAACTAATTCATAGGCAAATCCCAAAAGGAAGTCTGACATGCAAGGGTTTGCAAAGGTGATCCATTGGTAAACTGAATATCCTTCAGTCTTAAACTGCCTGTTGGGCAAAACCAGGATCCTGGGCTGTCTGACATTTTATAAACAAAACAGGAACACTGAGGTGGCCATTTAAAATGCACTGCAGCCAAAGAGCTTACTGAGGGAGTAGGACTTTGGCTGCATCTACATTTAGCAGCCAATACAAAATCTCTTCTTTTCACCAATGTTTTCATCTAGCTTAAGATCAAATTATTCAAAGCACACACTCTTTGCAAATGTTCACTGTTTCTGGTCTTCATAGTAGCATCCATTCAACTCTCACACGTCACCTTCACCCTTTATTTTCTATCTTTCTGTTACAAACATGTTGGTAAATTTCCCGTTCTCTGCTCACAGTCATCCTCTTTACGTCCATACTTCCAAATAAGTTTTTAAAGTTTTTTCACTAGTAACAAGTGGGACTTTTTGAGGAGTCATGTGGCTCAGATCTCTATGGTAACAGCTATCCCACTTACCCACACCTATACTGGAAGCTAAAGGTTGGCTGGAGGCCACACAGCCGTGTAAACACACCACAGGAGACCGACGAGAGGAGAAAGTCAAGTCGGTGCCCATCCTGCTTTGAAATACCGGCGACTGGGGCCGAAACAAGGGCAAAATCACGGGGGAAATAAAACCGTACCGGACTTTGATCAAGTTCGGCTCTGCTCGATTGCTCGGTTGTCGACCGAGTTATGGGCAGGAGAGAAAAGCAGATCGCAGATAACATCGATCATGCTGTTGATTGGCGTCTATGGGCTAAATAGCAGCAGCTAAAATTACTTTTCAGTTTTCACAGTTTTATGGTGAATAATGTTATAATTACTGGAATTGAAAATGATAAAATCATTAAAATAATAAATAAATAAAACTGTTGCATTTGAATAGCACTTTTATAATTTAATAAATACAAAATGACTCCCATTATATACAATCCACTAAGTGCATATAGATTTATAGTTATCTTTACAGCTCCTCACATTTGTTTACTTTTTAACTTTTTTCAGATGCTCAAGTTTGTATTTATTGATGATTTCTCTATCAAAAAAAATGGATATTAAAAAAGATATTTTCAAACAAATACTGTAGGTCTTAAACCACTTGAGGAAATCAAATACAGTTCACTCCTGCAAAACAAACAACTGCAAACCTCCGTGAGAGGGTTGGGGGATACTAGAAGTCTTTTGTCAGCATTTTTTTCTCTTCATAACCAATAACCTTCTAGCAGCAAGTCTGACTGCTCAGCAACCATCTTGAAACATCTTCAGGAATTTATTTGAAGAGTTATCATGAAGCAATATCTAAATGAACTTTAACTTCAGTCATTAGCTTGACATGAAAACTGTAAGTTATAGTAGGATATCCACAATAGCATGTTGTTGTGGGAGGGTTTTAAGGATAACTTGAGGTCTAATAATTAATTCTTGTATGTAACAATGTCTCTGTCAACTAAAATCATAGGGACAGCTTAAACAGTTCACACAGATTACCTTACAAATTTGAAACATTTCAGCATCAACATCAGTGGATTCCTTCACTGATTAAAGTTTCAGAATTCACATGTTAATCACGTGACAAGCCTTAATATTTACATCTGTAAATAATTGCCATGTAGGCTGTGGTCCACTAATTCTGCCGGGTGTTTCTGACACTTCTATAGTGATTAATGAAGAACATTTCTCGTAATAATCTTTCCCTTTAGGATTACTCACTGTGTCAGGTGAGAATCAGCTAAGAGGGCCCTGCTCTATCGACCAACTGCCTGTCACTTCCTCTTCTGTCTCCATGAGCACACAACACACGGTAGAACATTAACCACTGTCACCACTGTGTCTTCAATGCTGTGTCTGTGTGCACACACAGGCATGTAATCTTGTATTAATGGCTCTCTGTGTGCTTTGCATGCAGCCACAAGCATGTACATGTGTGTTTGCACATCATGTGCACGAGTGAGAGAGATCCTGATGTAAAAGTGAACCAATGGGATCACACAGAGATGGGCAGGGTTGGGTTGGGTTGGATGGGTGTGTGTGTGTGTGTGTGTGGGGGGGGGGGGTTATAAAGGCTCAAATTAAGCATTGGCCATCCCCAGATACGGGCCAGACGAAGTAGACACATTACTCAGTAAGGTCAGAGATTTGTTGAGAATTTTTAGGGCGTGTTGGGACACTACAGGTAGAGATAAAATACAGGTCTTAGACAACAGGTGCAGCCATATTCTTCAGTGCCACACCAAATTTTATGATTTGATCGCCCTTGGAGTGTATAAAGCTTGGGAGTGATTTAAGTCTAAATCATTTCACTGAGATAATTCAACGGAAAGAGCACCCCAGGCAGAGTTTTAAAGCCCACTTCAGGTGTTGTTGGTCCTGTCAGGAGCTTTCGAAGCATCAGCGTTAGAATGTGTTCAGGTGGTTTTGCCAAATGTCTGGGGATCTCTCTGATGCCCCTGTCCATCGTGTGT
The DNA here is from genome assembly GCA_015108635.1 of Andinoacara biseriatus. Taxonomy (NCBI): domain Eukaryota; kingdom Metazoa; phylum Chordata; class Actinopteri; order Cichliformes; family Cichlidae; genus Andinoacara; species Andinoacara biseriatus. The sequence goes on along the minus strand of VUQJ01019509.1, from coordinate 22,672 downwards.
GTGCTGTGCAACATCCTGCTCTTCTTCCCTGGCGGAAAGCCGGCGGACAACGACCACATCACAGACCAGGTCTGGTACTTTGGAGGGATTCTGGGATCTGGAGTGCTGGTGAGTGCATTAGTGAAATATACTGTAAAATGGTGTTTTTAAAATATAAATTAAAAAACTCAGCTGTGGCTCATGATGCCATGATGATGGTGGCGTAATAAATTGTGTAACTGAAATGCATTTGCACAGAGTAATCCAACAGTACATTCATATTAAAATGGTTGATTTGTTGCTCTACAGAATATGAGAAAGTTGCCCGTCATACAGTGCTTAACAAATTTATTAGACCACCACTCGATGTGATGTTTAACAGTGTTGGTAATTACCAAAATCATTTTTATATTTCTGTAATGGTTAATCCACTGGTATGTCTAGCCTCTTTAATCGAAATATTTTTAATGCTAAACTATAATCATTGTTGTTATTCATGAATTTTCAGATTTACTGTTTTAAAAGAAAGCAGAAAACTATTGTTATTTACTTGCATTCCTAAACTGAAAAATTATAATTGTACAATATAATTTTTAGTTTTTAATATTTTGTTTTTTTGGCAGAGTTCTAAAATATTTAGAAAATATGTTTTTTTGGTAAGTGTTGTGATAAATTTGTTTAGCACTGTATGTCAAAGGGTATTACAAGTATTCCATAATTGAAGTATGTGCAGTTTATATATACACAAA
>VUQJ01019506.1:10575-23075 GCA_015108635.1 Andinoacara biseriatus | reverse complement strand
CTTTCAAGGCCGGTGTAGGTGAAGTGACGCAGGAGAGCGGGAGAGGCAGACAAAAGCCGCCTGTGAGAGCAGCTGCCCGGTGCCTGCGGTTCCCCTCTAACACCTGGCACAGGTGCTTTGTTCAAGGCCAGCGGTGCTCTGAGATGGAGAAGTCAATGCATGTTGATGTTGCACAGTGAGGGACGGGGTGTGCAGCAATGATGCCTCAATTGATGGCTTTTACCCTTTCATGTAAATCGTGTACATTCACAATGTATAACCTTCACTTTGCACAATCACATCCAACAATCTCGCTTGCTCGTAAATGTGCTCCTGGGCTTCGTATGAAACACCATATGTTTTAATATGTTCTGCTTTTGTTAAAGGATTAACATAATCCTGCAGGTCTGAGATAAAGTTAGAATATGAGATAAAGGAAATGTTAAAAACTGCATGAGCAAAAGACCTTCTTTCTAAGCATATCTGGGCAAAATAAAAGGTTATGAATTTATCTAAATATTGTGCATGACTTGTGCGTTAGCGGCTCAGTGGTAAGTTGTAGTTTTTAACTTCACTGCATGTATTTAATAGAACTCTCAAAGTATTTAAGGCCAAAAGTCTGACATTAAGTAATTTGATTGCATTAAAATATTCTAAGCATATTTTTTTCTTTGATTTAATTTGATAAAACAGCATTTAAATGTTAAAACATAAAATTTCATAAAACTTGTAATATATATTTTTTTTATTTAAGTAGTCAGCTATATATTACTTCAGATTTTTACCTGTTAATGATAGTTTTTAATAATAAAAAAAACTCATATTCTGTTCATGGTGTTTGAGTTTTACTGCCATCCTGCAGTTTTATTCTTGTCTGTATGCTGAAGCTTTTGAAAGACTTTATAGAGCATTTTATTCCTAAAACTACACAGAAAAAAATTCATGCTTCTCTGATTTACATCATAATAAAAAGGTATGTCCAAAATCTCATTTATTGAAAAGACACTTTGACTCTAATGTGCCACCAAAATGAAGAATAAATAAGCTTTACCCAGTGTTCAGATTTCTGTCATGGAAATTTATGCTAATTTGGGCATTAGTAGATGGATCAGGCTGTATTTGAATATTTCAACATTTCAGAAAACCGTGAATAGAAGAAAATAATTGCTTTAAGTTTTGTTTTGGTATCTAGTTAAAAATGTTTTCCCCTTTTCATGGACTGAATTTTTAGATTAAAAACTGCACGTCCACACAGCTGTTTTCAGTCGTGGAGCTGTAATGTACCTACTTTTGGTTCCATATAATATAAAGTTATATTGAGCTTTGTGTGAGGGAAATGATGAAGATGTAATCTAACACCCCCGATAATCATTGCTTTTGATGCTTTGCTGCTATTATTTGCTTTCCAAGCTAAATTCTGAATTCCAGCAACAACAAAAAAAATCACAGTTAAAGTGATCGTTTTGTCAGAGGATATAAATAATTAACATAATTATTTTGTTACACACACACCTACAGATGTACCAGCATGGCAGGGATCTCTGCGAAAGCCTGTGGGGTGATGCCTTCATGACGGTCGAGGATGAGCCAGAGGAGGCGGGAGAGGCCAGAGATATCGGAGAGGAGGGCGAGGGCGGTCACCCCTGCGGCTGCCTGACTCTGAGCCCCTCAGACAAAGACGTGATCGCTGCTCTCAGAGCCCAACAGGACGACCCGGAGGAGCTGGATACCACCAAGACCGGCTTGCCTCAGTATCGGGCCCCTTGCCAGACCAAGCTGCCGGTGCCGCCCGCGAGTGACAGGAAGGGAAACTCCGTGCTGCGGAAGCGCTCGGTGGAGGTGGAAGACATGGATGGGAGCGGCAGCGGCTTGTAGACTGTGATAGATGAATCCTTAGAGATAATGCTTTAGATCATCATATACAAAATTGATCCCTTGATTGGGAGTTGTAACCTTGCTCTTCTAACTAAACGTCCTACACAAACCTAAGCTCTTTATATTATCTTCACATTGCAGGAATAATTCCTTTGGGTTTCACCTCATCAGTTCTTTGACTGAACAGCCAGGATTAAAAGAAATACCATTAAAGATTTTACAGTTGAATTTTAGGAGAATAATCAAAGCTGAAATCCTCTATTCTGAAAGGGCTCAATAACAAATACACTGATATTATCCCATAATAGCTGCAGAATGTTTTTATGGCCAGCGAACAGGGAGATTCTTTTAGTGGGAATTTGCTTTAATGGCGCAGTGTAACACATCCATCAGGATCATCACGGTACAATGTGTGTGAAGTCTTGCACATGGTAAAAGCCCTGCAGTATTAGCGCTTCTGCATGAGTCAGACATGTCAAACCTTAAGTACTACTTTTCATGACGGTGTTGAAAACATAATATATGACCATCCAGCTACTTATTTCAGCTGTCTAGCTGACTATAATCAGTGCTTTAGTCATTTGTTAAATGCATTACTTACTCTTGTGATACCATGTTGTGCAGTCTACCTGTCATGGAGTTTATGATAGTGGAGAGCGTCACAAGTTTTAATCATAATTTTGAATGTCTCTTAGATTTTTCTAACACAGTTAACTGACCTGAAAGCAAGTGTTCTGGTATCAGGATGGCCTGAGTGAAGTATCAGATGAAGTCAGCAGGGGCGCCATTCATACCACATAAGGTCGCTCCGGTAGTTTAATCACAGATCACCAGTGTACTGTGGGTGTTTTATAATTAGGTCATGTGATTCTACCATTGGGCACTGTTAGATGTAAATGTTTTATATAAAAGGAGAACTGATTTGTTCGATTTACCATAAGCTTGCTGAAAAGGGTGTTTCTGTGCTTTTCTTTTCATTCTCAATAAAGAACGTTTCTAAACACTCCTGATGTTTCAAGTGCTTCTGTTTGCAGGTTCAAATTTCTAGTTGACTTTATGGAGTTGAGATTTTCACATACTTCCCGGTAACAGCAGGAATAGACAGCTACAGCTACTCTTGTATTTAATAGAGATGCAATAAATCAAATGCACTGATTACCAGTCCCCAGGAAAAGAATGGAAGCACCTATGTGAAAAAAGAAAAAAACTGTATAAAATAAATCATATTTACAAGTGTAGACTTGTATTAACCCTGTGATGGTCTGGTGACCTCTCCAGGTTGAACATATCCTCTCCTTTTTTTGGGGAAAACTTTATTTGTACATTTTCAATTTAACATACAGAAGTACGATTTCAACAATCAACATATTCACCAAACATAAACAAAACAACCTTATATTCAGACTCTCCAATAGAGAATGAAAACCAAGTGAGAGAGAAAAAAACAAAACAAAAGAAAAAACTAGGTTAATGAAATACCTTGATGTGTTTATAACTACAACTGTGATTGAACAAAAGGAAAAAAAAGAGCTGAGGGATGGGTGGGGGGTGTACCTCCATAGTGCAGGCATAAGTATGGGCACCATCTCCATCCTTGTACAGTGCCCCATTTAATTTAAATAGTTTATAGCGTATACTCTGTACTTCTAGCTGCTATTGTATATAGTTTCATTTGTTGTTTGTTGAGTATCGATCTTATTTTTCTGTATTGTCTTTGTTGTATACATTATGCTCTCTGTTCTATTTTTATACCCTTTTTTCTATATTTTCTATTTATAAATAATTATACTTATTGCTCTATTCTGTATATCTGGTTGACGAGAGAGCTCTGCGCAAAAAAAATTCCAACGTGCCTAGACTTTGGTCCATGCACAAATGACAAATAAAAATCCCTGAACCTTGAACCTTTAACCCATTAAATTAGTCACGACAGCCAGGAAGTCTTGGGAAAGTTTCTATAGCTTCATGAAATGTTTGTATTTTTTTACAAACTCAAATGAAGACCAGGTCTATGTGAATTTTTCATAGCATCTGTGGCATGGATAGCATCTCTTTAATCCAGTTATCAAAAGTTTATATCCTCTCTTTTGGTGCAGGTAACGATTACTAATGGGTCATTGGGAATTGAGAGCAGGCACCTCATGCCTCTTTTATTTATTTTTTTAGTTGGTGAACATAAACGTGGGCAGCATGGTGAGGCAGTGGTTAGCACTGTTGCCTCACAGCAAGACGGTCTGGGTTTGAATCCACCATCAGGCCAGGCCCTTTCTGAGTGTGTGTGTGTGAATGGTTGTTAACCCTGCAACAGACTGGCGACTTGTCCAGGGTGTCAGCTGGAATAGGCTCCAGCTCCCATGGAAATGGAAGAAGATGGAGAGATGGAAAATATTTTCACAGCTGCATGCACCTTTTGATCAAAGTGAACTTCACATGAAGTCGACTAAATTACTTTGAGTTATTGTGACTGTAGTTGTCACTCACCCCTCATTTACAGTAACAATAGGATTCATGTTTCTTTTTATCTTAACAAAACCTACTACTATATTTATCAATCTCATATAAAACTGACTTTTTAATGTTAAACACAACATTCTGGGTTGTACATTTTTAATTAAATGAGCTTTACACTCCCAGATGTTTCTTTTTATATTGAGCTGGGCATCAGTGTGGGTGCTGCTGTCTGTGCTACTACATTTATCATCATAGATCAGCTTAGATTGAACTTAGTTGCAGTTTATGCTTGTCTGAGGTCACTTGGGAGGTCAATCCAGAGTTTTGGTGTAACAACAGCAAAGGCACGAGTCCTTGTGAAATGAGGTGGGCTACAGGATGATCAGGAATGATTGAGAAGCAGACCTTAATGATCTTGAGGGACACAACATGTTGACCACATATGTGGGTGCAAAACCATTTAAAGCTTTAAAAGCTAACAGTGCCACTTTATAGTGGATTTGGTACTGCACAAGGAACCAGTGCAAGACTGCTGACGCTGGAGGAATGTGACATCTCTTTTGTTGTCTCAGTCAGTAATCTGACTGCTGCATTTTGGACTAATTGTAAGCATGAAAGAGACAGTTTACAGTGTGTTACAGTAGTATTCACTCACTCACCCATCCCTATCATTGATTCAGGTGTTCCAGTCACTTCCATGGCCACAGGTGTATAAATCAAGCACTTAAGCATGCAGACTGCTTCTACAAACATCAGTGAAAGAATGCATCACTCTCAGGAGCTCAGTGAATTCCAGCATGGTATCATGATAGGATGATAACTGTGCAACAAGTACAGTCCTGAAATTTCCTCACTACTAAATATTCCACAGTCAGCTGTTAGTGGGGATTATAACAAAGTGGAAGTGATTGGGAATGACAGCAATTCAGCCATGAAGTGGTAGGCCACATAAAATCACAGAGTAGGATCAGCAGATGCTGAGGCTCATAGTGCACAGAGGTCACCAACTTTCTGCAGAATCAATCACTACAGACCTCCAAACTACACCAGTTCACAAAGCAGCTCCATGAAGACATGGATGAGCCAGTTTGGTGTGGAAGAACTTGACTGGCCTGCAGAGAGTCCTGACCTCAGCCGGATAGAAAACCTCTGGGATGGATTAGACTGTGAGCCAGGCCTTCTCATCCAAGATCAGTGTCTGACCTCACAAATGTGCTTCTGGAAGAATGGTCAAAAATTCCCATAAACACTTCTAAACTTTGTGGAAAGTCTTCCCAGAAGAGATGGAGCTGTTATAGTTGCAAATATTAAACCCTATGGATTAAACATGCCAAACGAGTGAAAACCTTTGGCAGTATAGTGCATAACAAAGGCATGCATAACCCTTTTTGTCATTATTAGAATATGCAGTGGTAGACAAAGTAAAATAAATACCCTTAATACCTGAATCAAAATCTTTTTCAGCAAGACAAACTTAATAAAATAAATCCAATTAAAGGACAACAATATTTTATTTCTCATTAAAACAACTCAGTTTTTAGAAGATTAATGTAGTTCATTTCTATAGATATCAGCCTGGTCAAACTATTCAAATTTGAGGAAGTCCTTATTCAACTTCAGTAGACGCTGGTTTTCAAAGTTGTGTGAGTCTATTCTTCCCCTTCTTGGGCTGAAGATCTATTCAGCTACACTTTCCCTTCTTGTGAGGAGCAGAGCGCGCGGCCAATTACATTTCAGTAAAGAAAAACAGCAGCAGAGGACTGCAAAGCTCTGCTGCGCCAAAACGAACGAGTAACGACGAGCTTCCTAGAAATGTAGTGGAGTCGAAAGTACAATATTTGTCTTTGAAATGTAGTGGAGTGAAAGTCATTAGTACTCCAAAAGATAAACACTCAAGTAAAGAAAAAATACTCTCAGTGGGTTACTGGACATAGCAGAGTGAAGCTGAAAGCAGGTGTCATTTGCTTATAGCTTTACTCCCATTATTCCTGTCTTTTTTCTTCCTCTAGTGCTTGCGTGCTGCTCTCCCACACCTGACAGGACTCACACTGATGCTTTCAAATCTCCCATCACCGCACATACTAACATGATGCTGTCAGATGCATACATTTGTGTAAAAAGAACAAAAATAGACAAAGTTTCAGGCAGAAGTTACTTGATTACCTTGACTGTGTCTGCAAAACTTAATCAATAATCAACTTAATCAATAATAATCTCTTGAATTAACTAAAAAAGAAATTACTTTGTATTTAGAGGTTTACAGTGTTATTACTTGAGAGACATTTACTGCATTTCTCACTCTCCATTTGTACTTTTTTACATTTTGCATGCATATCAACATGATAAAAAAATCTTCAGTTATAAACATCAATAAGCTGCTTCCATTTAGATTTTGGTCCAGATGTCCTGAGGCCGTTTTCTTGATGATTGGAGATCAGGTCCAGTAGGGGGGGGTCTCTGATTAAATGGTTAAAGGACTAAAAACACAAAGATTTCTGTTGAAGCAGGTTTTCTACAAGCTTTCAAAAAAAGAAAGCAAGAAAGAAAGAAAAAATCAGCAATGGCTTAACATCAATCTATCAAGGAAAAATGAAGCTTTAGTTACTGTGCAGCTTGGTAGCAACATTTTGCGATTTAATCTAGGAAATTTAAAAAATGTAACACAGAACATTTCTTGCCTTTATCAGAGAAGGTGGATTTTGCAAACTAGTAGCCCTGTGAATAAATACTTCAATGCAATCCTTTCTTCAAATACCAAAACCTCCACTGAGCAGCGCAGTGCACAGAATCTCTGCATCACGTATCAGAAACCTCAAAGCTCTGGAAACAGAGCCTACAGCCGCTAACTTTCTCCTTCTGTGTTCTCGCTGCTTGCTGAAGTTTGAACTGACGCGTTCCCTTTTTGAATGTCACCAATTATATTCCCATGTGTTAATTTTTCACGAGCTGGGGAAAAAAAGGTTTTGCTAAATAAAGATTCACTTTTGTGCTATTCTTTCTCTGATCTCATTAAGTCAAACCCAGGAACAGCATCCACCACCGCAGGGCTGCAGCATCAGCCTCTCAAAACATGGCCTCCACCTCGTTCTCCACCCTTCTGTCTATTAGATGTCTTCTCACCCCTGTGAGCCCCTATTTTACTGATACTTCATGTCAAGTGTGTTTACCCTCCTGCCCAGACAGCTGTCACTTCCTCACCCGTCTCCGACCATCTCTTTGAGGGATGAATACAAATGTTCTCATATTTAATATATGCAGCAGAGCACATCTTAACAAACAAGCAGCATAATTATGTACTTATTTGATCATATGCTTGATGTGTGATTGTGCTATCATGTTTTAAAAGTGTGAGGACATGTAGGATCCTCGTGTCTCTCCCAGAGAAATGAGACTGCTGAGGTTGATTAGATGAATGGGGTAAACATCCTATACAGCTAAACAATATTCTTACCAGTGCTAATTCCAGGAAATTTCCAAATGCAACAGTTGTTTCTTGGAGCGTGCTGTCCTGATCCTGCAGATCTTTGGCAGATTGCTCGTGTTCCTTTGGAGAAAGAAGAATGATAAATCTGAAAACTCTACCGAGAACTTCTTCCCCGCAATATTTTGAAACAGTGTATCAGTGAATTTGGTGTAAAAAGAAAAGCTTCAGGCTTTAATTTCCAGTAACATCACTTTCCAGCAATTAACTGACAGCAAGATTGTATCGTGTGAACCAAACTCAGTAACGGTAAAAAGTCCAATCTGTCCATTCTGAGGCTTTACAGATCAGGACAGTCAAAACAATCTGATTCTTAGTATGTCTTAAAATTAGGTCAATTGGGTCATTAGGTCAAAATATGGCACATATTTTATTCAACAACAATCAAGCCAAAAGGCAGTGTATGAAAAACTAAGTACACAATTATTGCTTCCATGGGAATTAAAAGGGTAAATAGCGGCCAAGTGTTGATAATCAAATGCAGTTGATTAATGGATCATCAGCACCTCTAAACATTTTGGTAGTTTGATGGTCTGGAGCATTTAGGTGTGTGTTAACACATTGCCACAATCCTCGCAGTAGTGGACATCCCAGCAAATTCAGCCCAAGGTTAGCCTATCCAACATTCAGAAACTGCAAAAACCCAAGAGCTACTGCTCAGACTCTACAGGCCTCAGGTAGCATGTTAAATGTTAAAGTTCATGACAGCACAATTAGAAACAGACCGAACAAGTACGGCTTGTTTGGAAGGGTTCCAGGGAAAAGCCTCTCCTCTCTAAAAAGAACATGGCAGCACGGCTTAGTTGCATCCGAACAAATCACAGGAAATCTGGAACAGTGTCCTTTGGACAGACAAGTCCAAAGTGGCCATGATGCATAGTGCAACATTTGGTGAAAATGCGACACAGAATATCAGCACAAACACCTCATACCAGCTGGACAATGATCCCAAACACGGCAGCAAATCTACAAGAGAATGGCTGAAAAAGAAAAGAATGAAGGTGATGCAGTGACACAAAGTCCAGACCTCAACCTGACTGAGATGCTGTGCTGGGAAGTTAAGAGAGCTGTGCATAAATGAATGCCCGCAAACCTCAATGAACTGAAGCAACGCTGCAAAGAAGAGCAGGTCAAAATTCCTTTACATCAATGTGAGAGAAAAAAATAAAGTCACACAGAAAATAATTATTCCACATTATTGCTGCTAGACCTGGTTCTGCAACCTACTAAATCACAGAGTGCACCTAATTTTTCACATCACTGCTTCTCCATTTTGTTTAGCGTGTAAAACATAAATAATGACAATATTCTGTAGCTCATCTGAGGTTGTGTTTAACTCATTTTAAGAACTGCTAAGGACCAGATATTTGGTATTATATCCTGATGTGTAACACCCATAAATCAGAACTCCTGAACTTAACCAACCGGGTCATCATCATAGCATGAAACAGCTCTCTATAAAACTGGCTCATTCAAAGTGACTAATATGTGGGTTTGACACATAAATCATCTTTTGTCGAACACTGAGTTCCCTCTGCAGGTGAAAACGAAGAGGACACAAACAGTGCGTCACGTTGATAATGCCACACACCACTTGACATTTTTCCGCCGAAATGACAGACAGTGAGGCGCAAATGTGAGTGAGTGTGTGTGTTGCATGTGGCTGTTCTCCGCTGCAGCTATTTCTGCAGTGATCTGCTGCTTCTTGATGATGTCGGCTAATAACGTGTCCCCTGTGAAAGTCATCATCATCGCAGTAAATGACAGCGCAGAACAGAGAGGGTCACAAATGACTCCACATGTATTTGAGCTGATGACTGCAAGCGTGCCAACACTCCAGTGATAAGACAAACTTTGACATAATTGCAGCGGGGTTTATCTCTCCAGCTTGCGCCATTACAGCCTTTTTACAGCCTTTTGTGTCAGTTTGTGTGAAACAAACTGAACCACAAATGAGATTATCTTATTATTTTGTTTCTCTCCCTGTCACTTATCTACATTTACAAATATACACATACACTACAGCTGAATAGCACCTCTTTGTTTCAGTCTGTCAGTGGATTACCTTGGCATCAAAGGAAATCTCTCTGTGGGGGATTACATTTGATATACATACAATACAAGATGAAAAATATGATAAACAGTGAAAGCACGATTCTTCTTATTCTTGATTGTGAGCGGTGTTTGCTTTATTTCTGATTGAAAAGAAATAACTACTGTAATCCTGATGTTAATGTTAATGTTAGAAATAAGCCTCCCTGCACTAAATAAATAGCTCTTTAGTCTTAATGTAAAAGTTGCACAATCCCCACATTATAAAATAGAAGGTGAAGTTAATATTTAATAGAAGGAAAAACATTCTAGGCTGTATCATTTTTACAGATAATAACACCGTTTTGGACCTATTAACCAAAATGTGCTCATTCAAATACCAGATTAGACTAAAAGTGGATGCTATCCTGGGAGACCAGTGTCAGATCCAAGGTCAGACCAGGCATGGTAATAAATGGACATCCTTCCAAGCAACCCGGTGTCTGAGTGGTTAGGCCATTACTGCACGTCCAGGGACGTGTCGAGGAGGAAGGCAGGGAGCATTGAAGTATTTCCATTACATGCTGCTTTCTTCTTCTCCTGCTCCACTATGAGGATGCAAATATTGTGCTCCATGTCATTCATTAACCTGTAGTTACTGCTAAATTTGCAGGTTTCAAAATCTAAACTACTGATAAAATATGTTGTATTATTATATATAAAGCTACCTAGTTGTAAATTTATAGTTAAAATAATCCACAGCTGGTCTGCAACTGCAGCGTCAGGCAGCATGGTGGTGCAGCGGTTAGCGCTGTTGCCTCACAGCATAAAGGGCCTCGGTTCGAGTTCCCCGTCTTCCCGGAATCTTTCTGTGTGGAGTCTAGATCTTCCCCCCCATGTCTGTGTGGGTTCTCTCCAGGTACTCTGACTTCCTCCCACAGTCCAAACACATGCATGGGGTTTGGTTAACTAACAATACTAAATTGGCCGTAGGTGTGAATGTAAATGGTTTTTCACATCTATCTGGGTCTTTTTGTGTTAGCCTTGCAATAGACTGACAACCTGTCCAGGGTGTATCCTGCCTTTCACATTATGAAACCATGTAGTCACAGACTGATCAAACTTTAAAAGATAAAGTTTTTAAAGTACAGTGCAGTGAAAAGGTGCTGGTATTTTTTTTTTAACATATTTGTCACACTTACATATTTTCAGATATTCAAACAGATTTTAAAATTAGACAAAACTAATTCAAGTAAATAAAACTAACCACATTTTTGAAAAGCTGAGTTTAATTTCAGTGGTCACAGCCGGGCCTGATTACTGCAGGACCTGTTGAATCAAGAAATCACTTAAACAGAACCTGCCTGAAAAAAATTAAAGCAGTCTAAAAGATCTGAAAAAGCAACACATCATTCTAAAGAAACAACTGAGAAACAGAGTAATTGACAAGAAGGTTACAAAAGAACCCAGAACAACATCTAAAGAGCTGCAGGTTCCTCTTACAATAATCTACAGCTGCGCTGCCTCAGGTAAGGTTCATGAGTCAACAATAAGAATAAGACAGGACAAAAATGGCATCCATGGGAGAGTTCCGAGGAGAAAGCCACTGCTGACCAAAATTCCTCATCAGGGATGTGAAAGACTGATTGCCAGTTATCACAAACTCTTGACTGCAGTTCTTGCTGCCAAGAGTGACAAAACCAGCCATTAGATTTAGGGAGCAATTACCTTTTCACACAGAGCCAGGTAGGTTTGGATGAATGAAATCATCATTTAAAAACTGCATTATGTATTTGCTCAAGTTATCTTTGTCTAACGTTAAACTTTATTTGAAATCTGAAACATGTGTGACAAATGTGCAAAGAAAAGAAAAGAAAAAATTATTTCAGAGCTTTGTACCTGTTCCCACTATCATACAGTGCTTGTTATAGATAAAAACCACATTTGAAAAGCCAATGCTCTATGATTATAGTGTTTACATTAATATAAAATGTGCAGAATGTGTGTATTACTGAATTCTGCATCTCCAATTGTGGATTTTTATTTTGTACTATTGTTACATTGTGGCAACCTTGATCTGTCTACGCAATCACATTTTGGGTACAATAAAGCTAATTTAATTTTACTCTGAAACCGTGGTTTATGGTTAGGCTTAGGCTTAGGCTTAGGGGTAGGTCTCCAGGAAAATATTGGCAACACGGCTCCGAGCAGTAATTTGTTGTCCTGGGAAAGATCACGAAGGCCTGTGTTGCTTTCAAATGCTCTTTCAGGCTAATTCCAGTAGATGGCAATGTGCGCCTACAAAACTGTGTGAGGCGGCGCAGTGACTCAGTGCACGTGTGAATCTCGAGCTGCTTTCCAGGCCACCTTTCTGCTGCAGCGTTAACGCGCCAACATACAGTATATCGGAACGTGACCATATTCCAGCCAATGCTGTTTAAATGCCAACGCCACGTTTCCTGTAGATTCTGTCACAACCTTCACAGCTTTGTCTTATGTAACAGAGTGGGCTCCTCTGTGAGGCCCCGATACCTTCCTGTTAATGGCTGCATACATGACACAGATAATGAATGAATCACACTTTTTATAGGTTAATATATAAAATTCATCATTGGCAGGCTTTCTATAGCTGTGTGTCATTTCCAGGTGTAATGGAAACATGTAGAGAAGCATCGAGGCTATG